>QGOG01001544.1:0-28636 GCA_003313185.1 Collybia sp. MG36
GACATGATCTAAATTTGTCCAATGAACAGGCTGTAGCTGCACCACGCAACAATTATCCCCCCTTACCCGCCAATACTGCTCCCCCGCCCGCACAGGGATGGCAGCAGCGCGGCCGTGGTGGTTTTAGAGGCGGTGGCTGGGGTAGAGCCCGGCCCTCTGGAACTGGCGCAAACGACACACCTTTGGGAACACCGCTGCGGAACTCGCCACTCCCTTCCCCAAAACCTGTACTTGCTGAACCAGTTCCCGCACCAGCCCCTGTATCAGCTCCCGTACCAGTATCCAGTTCACCCAAGAATGAAAAGAAGCGGAAACATGTGGATGAAACCATAACCGTACGAAATTTGGCGCTATCGGTTTAACTCATGTTCTAACGTTTTTCCAGACTTCAAATGGGGTTGCTACGGACAAAAAGGCGAAGATCGACACCACCGCGGAACCGCCTGCGGTCGATACATTGGAAATCGCCAAGAAAAAGTCCAAGAAAAGCAAGAGTGATGGTGATGCGAAGAAAGAGAAGAAAGAGAAGAAACGCAAGGAGACACAAGAAGTCACAGGCGATGCCGCCGGATCTGGTGAAGAACAGGTGGCAGAAAAGGTCAAGAAACACAAAAAGCAGAAATGCGCTGCGCCCGAAGCTGAAGCCGAGGTCGAGGAGCCGAAGAAAAGGTCCAAAAGTCGTAGAGTGAAAGAAGACAAGGTTGCGGGCGATAATATTGCTGTTGTTCAGCAGGGCGATGTGGGGCATGTCGAACCACCGATAGACGGGGAGCCCGTCCTATCAGAAAAAGAGAAGCGGAGGAAGGAGAAGCGGGAGAGGCGAGAGAAGAAACATCGGTCAAAACTACCTGAAGGGACTGCTGAGTTGCTGGTGGCGGCGTGAGCCCAGAGGAACTTGCTATGTCTCTGTAGGTTTTGTTGTTTTCATTTAGTGCTCAACAGTCACAGATTTCTTGCATTTGTGGGCTATTCCCCTGAGTAGGATGTCTCAGGATCACTTGTGCACTCCTGGACACAATAACCTCATTTGATGGGAGAATTCTGTATGGAGAAGGGATCCTGATTCCGGGCTCAGCATTCATCTTCCTATTATCGATGGAGGCTGAATGGGTTGTTGCGGCTGAGGACGCCGAGTGTTAATCATCATTCCGAATGCGGGGGCCCACTTGACTAACCAACCCGTAAACTACCATATCACTCGTTTGATCCTATGGTGAGGACTATCTGCACTAGCACCAAGCACATTTGGCTGCTTCAGGGGCCGATGCATGCATGACTCGACAACACGTGGGAGATGGTATTAGTACTGTATAGCTAGTGCTATCGATCGTCAGTGTATCACGACAACCATAATACTCAGGCCTCTATTCGTCCTTGCTCACCGAGTCCCCTTTCAACATGCAAGCGATACAGGTATATATCCAACAATTCCAGCCGTGCAGTCCATTCAATACAGTTGATACTTGATAGTCGCACTATTGGGCAGTTCGCGACTATCTCAGCCCAGTAAGCATGGCGCAGGTTTCATTCACACTCATGGGATCAACTCAACGATCGCCCTAATAGGTACTGCGAGAGAGTAAATTCAAAGAACACGGTCGGATCACCCCAGGTTCGTTGCCATCCTTAACATCATTGACGCATTGAATCGTTGATCTCTGGCAGAGGAGTTTGTTGCTGCAGGAGACTTCTTGGCATACAAGTTCCCCGTGTGGACGTGGTATGTAACGATAAACGTCTCTATCTCACTTAATCTTATCCCCCTCATAGGGAAAAGGGTGATTCAGCGAAGGCACGGGAGTACCTGCCAGGCGATAAGCAGTACCTCGTCACGCGAGGGGTCCCTTGCCTCCGTCGTGCGACTTCACTTGCATACACTGATGCTGATGAAGACGCAGAGCGACTTGTTTCTTTCGGGGAATCAACGGCCGCTGGAAATGAGGAATGGGTGGAAACCCATGCCGGTCGCAAATCCACCATTGATTCCGCTTCGAATCCAGGCGTGATAGACGATATACCTGATCTAGACGGGCCTCATGATTCAGATTCTCTGGCTGCTGGAATCGGATCCATGTCTCTTGGTTCGACAGCTGCTGCTGCAGAGACCCCCGACCTGGACGATATCCCTGATATGGAAGAGGATGATCTCGAGGCAGGAGACGATGCCACCGCAGCCCCTAAGGTGGTTGCTAAACCAACTATACTGGAGGCCAGGTGGGTCTGGTTCATCGGTGCGGAATTCTGAGCAACTAATAGTCCAAAAGCCAGGTGGATGTGGCTAAAGGAAACCTCCTGCAAGTACGAACGTACGATGTAATGATAACCTACGACAAATACTATCAGACCCCCCGTGTATGGCTGATCGGCTATGATGAGGTGAGTCTACCCAGTGAACCATTAGACCTGACTGACCATGGGTAGAATCAAACGCCCCTCACCCCATCTCAAATCTTCCAAGATATATCGGCTGACCACGCCAACAAAACAGTCACCATCGAACCCTTTATCCATTCCGCCTCCCTACAAGCGGCTTCCGTGCACCCGTGCAAACATGCTAGCGTCATGAAGAAAGTGATTGAACGGATGAACAACAGCGTTGTAGAGGAGCAGCTCGCGCACCGCAAGGCGTCCACCCCGGGGACTGCTAGTAAGGAGCCGAAAAAGAAATGGCCGTTCAGCAGGAAAGTCAGTGGATCTGTGAGAGACGATAAATCGGCACATCAGCCTGAAGAGGAAGAGGTGGAAGGCATGCGGGTCGACTTTTATTTGGTGGTCTTCCTCAAATTTATCGCTTCCATTGTCCCCACAATAGAGGTGGATTCAACAACTTCGTTCTGAATATCTGATCTGTAACACACGGATATGGTGCTCTCTTAATATGATGTACGCTACTTAGGAAGAGGATGTACATTACAGCCTAGAATAACAAAGCAAATGAAGAGAATAATGGATGGGGGAGGCTGCTCATATATCACAATGGAATAGCAGTTTGGGTGGAACAGGATAAAAACAAAATTAATGAGTCGACCCAGGCTCGAACTGAGGACCTTCTGTGTGTTAGACAGATGCGATAACCAACTACGCCATCGACCCGATGGGTTGCTAGTTCGCAGGTGGCATACCAATGCTAAGCGCCCGAGCCCTCTGTATTCGATGAACGCCTGAATTGTGCGCTCGATATGCAACACGAGATGATAAATTAAACAGATTTAATTAATTCGACTGCCGCTGCTGTACCCGCGATCCGTTCCAACTTGAACCAATCGTACTTGGAGTAAAGGACTCGGCAAGTGATATCTGTGCTCTCGACTCCATCGTCTAGGAAGGGATATGATATAAATTCCGTGAGGAACTGGGCATGGTCAGGTGGCCCATAAAATATCAGGTTGCGTATTCCCCGAATTTTGTATCTGGAGTTTTTTTCGTCAGAGCTATTTTGCCAATCGATATGTAGAATTATTACCTTTTGTAAAAGTGAAATCTTTCACTGATCAGCAAGAAGGATTTTTGGTTTGTGAAAAAGGCTTGACGGGCGCGAGATATCTCTTGGTTGGATGAATATCTATCGAAACAAAAGGGATTGGTGAGAGGCAAGAAGGAAAGATGATCACCACGACTGACTCGGACAAGACCGTATAAGTCACGCCGGCTTGCTTCCTAAAGTAGTTCTGGATTCGTGTAAAATCGAAGGACGAGGGGATAAATATGACAGTATTTGCGCTTTGTACTGCTGATTTCAAAACGCCAGGGAGGAGCTATGGGATAAAAAACCGTTTAGATCGGAAGGGTGACGCGGTTATGTTCATTTACTTGAGAGGCGAAATAATGAAATCGTTTGTCGGCTTCGTCTTTGGGGTTGGAGCAATTGAATGAAATGAAGTTCTAGAAAATCGTTTCTCAGCTGAGGAATTGGCAATCGGCCGGTGACTTGCTGGATCGATTCCTTCAGGGATCTCGATTGGTGGCCACCGCTTTTCTGTCCTAATTTTACCAGCTCCATTTTTGAGGGAGGTATTATACAAAGCGCGTGTTTCTGGCGTTTCAAATGCAGACAATAGAATCGTCTGTCTAAGGTATGCAGCACTATTGAGGCGGGAATCGGCTAATGCTTCAATGGGTAGTGTTTGAGCCACTTACTAGCCTTCGAGATACCATGGTTTTATGCGCGAGAAGTCCGTATTACGGGATTCTTTGGGTAACAAATTCAGTTGAGAAAAGACGAACTAAAAACGGTGAGAGTGCATATTCATTAGACGGCCATGAAACTGACTTTGATATGCTCCCAATTTTGCATGGTCAGAGCATCCATCTGGTCGATGACAAGCACTTCGATTGAGGATAGGTAATCTGCATTTCTGGGATGGAGTTGGTAATGGTTTGGTAGAATGACACAGGGAAAATAACTTTTCTTTCTCAATGGATCGCCTCAGTCCGAGCGGACTGGCCATTATTAAATCGCATCCATAAAATTCTGAAAATAATTTGACACTCTTCCTGGTCATCTTGACTCCTATTCTAAAATTGTCGTCGATGTTGCCCTTAAATGTCTCAACATGGTCCTGGGGATACGTCCCAGGTTCCGCGGCGGCAAGTTTGTCAACGAATCCTGGAGGTAAGCTATACTCTGCCAGAAATCTTGAATGGTTTTCGATTTGGAAGCTTGAGGAAGGCGTGTGGGATGAGAGGGCAGAAAACCAATCAAGGACGGAAGATCTGAAGGGAAGTAGGAACAGCACAGACGGGCGGGTAAAACCTTGATCCTGGACATCCTCTGGAGGGGGATCATTCGGGTTTGTTTTCGCAGCATTGACAAGGCGCTCGTTATTTTTCAACACGCGTCGCCGTTTTCTGAGAAAATAATTGAGATATAGAATAAATCTGACCCGGGCCTCATACTTTGTGATATGATTGAGAGCATGCAAAGTGATTGCCTCCTGGATTGGGACCCTACTTCCCCGATCAACAGAGGGCATATACAAGTCACGTCTTGATGACAGAGTCGAAAGCAGGGTGTTTTGTATCTCAACATGGTCTAGAACAATAGATCAACAGCACTCAGATATACCGGCTAGGTTTCGCACCACTGGATTTGGTGGTTTGACGCGACTTAAATGGTTCTTTCAGCCGGCTGAGAATCTGAAGCTTGGGATCAGATCTTGGCCGCGATGATTAGAAAACTCATTGGATACATCAATTTCTGGTTTACAAGGGATGTGTGGTTCCCCGTTATTGGGTGTAGATAGTATAGCCGATCCGAGCTTCCCAAGTTCCTCTTTGGAAGAATTCCAGGCTAGCTGATCTACCAGAGTCTTAATCTCTTCGGAAATGGATGTCGACTTGGGCCCAAAGTGAAGCTCATAGCGATCGGTGAAATCTACATGATCTATTGAGAACAAAACTTACAGATGGAATAAAACCTACCTTCGGGTTCGTCATCATGTTGTTCCATGGCAGTGTCATTGTTCACTGGGGCAGATGGTGCCACTGTCTCGACTTGTACCTGGGTCGATTTACGCTTGTTCAGCTTTTCGAGTTGAGGGCGTTCTTCTGTGATCCAATTTCTTCTTCCAGACTTTGTAGCTGATACGTTTAGGAGAGTCAAGAGACGTGTAGTTGTGGAATTATCGTCATCCATGCTTGACCAGCATGCATGTGGGCTTGGAATGAAGTCACAAAACTTTCACTTCGGGGCTGTTGCGCTACACCAACAAACAATGGGAACAGTCACATCAGGGTAATATGTCACAGGCTCGCGCTCATTTGATGCCTCCAAGGTCGCACTGACCTTGCATTTGCACGTTCGAATATAACCAACCAACCAACCAAGCTCACAGGTTATGCGGGTCCTTTGTGTTGCTGAAAAACCCTCGATATCAAAGTCCATCACGCAAATACTGTCCGGAGGCCAATTCACAACAGTAAGTTGATCCGAACCTTCATATCGGAGTTCTCTGACGCGCTTGTCAGCATAATACTCCGTGCAATTTCATCAAGAATTACGAGTTTGATTACCCTCAGACCCGCTCTTTTTTTACTGTTACCTGTGTGGCGGGACACTTGACATCCCAGGATTTCACTGAGGCTCATCGTAAATGGAACTCCTGCGATGCATTCGCCTTATTTGATGCACCGGTTGAGACGCAAATACCACAGGACAAAAAAGTCATTGAACGTAACCTTCTCACGCAAGCAGCTCGAGCAGACATGGTTATGATATGGACTGACTGCGATCGCGAAGGAGAGCACATTGGATTAGAAGTGGTGCGAGTGTGTCAAAAGGCCAAGCGCAATATACTTGTTAAGCGGGCACGGTTTAGTGCTATCATTGCTCAGTATGTGCTATCTCCAAGTCCACAGCGAATCCCGTCGAAGAATGCGCTTATTGATGCAGACAAATCCACCGTGCTGCACAGCATCCCGTGGAATTAGACAGAGCACAAGCTGCTTCCGTGGAAGCGAGGATAATTCTTGACTTGAAAGTTGGGGCCGCTTTCACTCGAATGCAGACGCTCACTCTTCAAGCCCAACTTGGCCAACTGGACGATGAGCGCGGTGTTATTTCCTACGGTAGCGTCGGTGCTTTATATCCTCGTTTCATACTTACTTTGCGGAATCTCCAGGTCCTTGCCAATTTCCTACACTTGGTTTTGTTGTTCAAAGGTTTACCCAAGTCAGGGACTTCGTCCCAGAACCGTTCTGGTACATATATCTGACGTTGACAAGGCCCCCATCCTCGGATGGCGATGCCGAGGAGACTCATTTTACGTGGAGACGCGGTCATCTATTCCTGGAAGATGAAGCTATAGCCATTTATGAGACTGTCCTTGCTGAACCGATGGCTCGGGTCACGAAAGTGGTGAACAAAACCACTAAAAAATGGTTTTTGTCCCCACTGCTGGTGGGGATTTGGTGCTGATATTTCATTTCAGGAAACCCCTTCCTCTAACCACTGTCGAACTCCAGAAGGCGGGTTCCCGCCTCCTTCGATTGGCACCGAAAAAGGTTTTGGATGTACGCAATTGACGAATTTATTCTCCGATCGCTGTGAAATAACACTTGATTCTTGTAGATAGCCGAGAAGCTATACCAGCAAGGGCTCCTCTCATATCCCCGAACCGAAACCGACCAATTCGATCCCCAATTCAATTTCATGGATCTTATTGGGAAGCAGAGAGTTGACCCCGGCTGGGGGGAGTTCGCCGCCATGTAAGGCTTTTAGCCCCTTCAAGCCTACCCATACCACCCAATTCTTTCAGGCTTGAACAGGACGGGTTTTCAACCCCTCGCAAGGGGAAAAACAACGATAACGCTCATCCGCCCATCCATCCAACGGCACCTGCCGCTAATCTGGCTGGAGACGAGAAGCAGGTGTATGAATTTATCACCCGGCGCTTTTTGGCCTGTTGCTCCAAAGATGCCGAAGGTTGGCAGACGACAGTGGACCTCCTATGCGGGGGTGAAGAATTCCATGCGACCGGTATATTGGATACCTTCTGTTTCTTGGTCATATCTGAAAACGTCTTCAGGGCTTGTCGTCACGGCGAAGAACTATCTCCTTGTCTACCCTTATGATAAGTGGGTTGGGCGAGTGATTCCCGAGTTTGAGGAGGGTGAAGAGTTTATGCCTTCAATTTGCGAGTTGAGAGAAGGCGAAACCTCCAAGCCCAACTACTTAACGGAAGCGGACCTTGTGACACTCATGGACAAGAACGGAATTGGTGGGTCCATACCTGATAATTCAGCTTGCTGTAAAATGAATTCTCGAAGGCACGGACGCGACCATCGCGCAACATATACAAACCATTATTGACCGTGACTACGTCATTGAGCGCATGGAGGGAGCGACAAAGTACCTTATCCCTTCCACGCTTGGCATTGGATTGGTTGAGGGGTACAACCAAATTGGGCTTGATAAGAGTCTCACGAAACCTCAGCTGCGGCGAGAGGTAGCTATTCCAACCTGGTCGCACCCCACAACTCTGACTGTCACCCAGACTGAGCGGTCCATGGTTCAAGTTTGCAGTGGGGCAAAAAGCAAGCAAGACATGCTTGCACAAACCATCGACCAGTACAAGGAAATGTTCATCATCTCCAAAAGAGAGTTTGGGAAGGTGGTCACGGTAACCATATGCCTCAGGTTGGTTTGAATCTTGATTAATCAGTATGCCTTTAGAGCGTACGCAATTATTTGAACGGGAACGGTGAGCCCGGTGGCGGTGGTGGCGGCGGTAACGGCGGCCCTAATAGACGTGGTGGCGGTGGTGGCGGTGGTGGCGGTGGTGGTGGTGGTGGTGGAAGAGGCGGTGGCGGCGGTGGAAGAGGTGGAGGTGGCAATGGTGCTGGTAGGAGAGGAAGCGATGGTGTAGGCCGAGGTAGTCGAGGAGCTCGTGGAGCTCGTGGAGCTCCCAAAAGCCGGAGAGGTAAAGCAAATGCCCCCCAGAATACCCCGACGATAGAGCTAGACTCCGATTCCGATGGTATTTTCTTTTGCAACCTGATTTCGTATTCTAACCATCGTTAAGATGATGACCACCCCCCACCACCGCCACATCCCGTGCGTGTCCCCACCACAAGGCCTGTCTCACATGCAGCTCGAGGAGGGCCCTCTATATCCATGGGGACCGTTCAATGTAAATGCAGTGTACCAGCCATTCAACGTGTTACCGAGAGAGCGAGCAATCAAGGCAAACGGTATTGGTCCTGTAGTCAAGAACCTTCATGCGGATTCTTCCAATGGGCAGAGGATGGTCCGATCCCTAGTGGATCAGGTCAATCAATTCCAGCCAAACGACCGCATCCCAATGTATGTCTCAATTCCAGAACGCCCCTTTGTGTTTAATATCTTTCGCCCAGATAGCAACTGTGGGCGAGGGAAACCGGACGTGCCAATGCAATCAGGCAGCGGTTTCGCGGGTAACACAAAAGGAAGGGCCGAATAAAGGAAGGCGTTTTTGGGTTTGCTCCAGCACTGAACAGTGTAAATATTTTGAATGGGACGATGAGACGCCGAAGGCTGCTAACCTTGTGCGCACATCAAGCACTGCGACAGGGATGGGGGGAGGTGCCCGCCCTGGGGTGTGTTTTCGAGTAAGCTGAACTGGATCATACTCCCAATTACAGTTTTTGAAGACCTCCGTGTTTTGTAGTGTGACCAAGAGGGACACTGGGCGAGCGGTAGATTCCAGTTTTCTCCGTCGAGTATAGATGATTCACATATTGGTAGCATGTCCGGACGCCAATCAGAATGGCCCGAAGCGCCCCAAGAGCTTTAGCAACTCCACTGATCCTCAAGTGGCATCGGGAGTATGTTATAAATGCCAGCAACCGGGACATTATAGCTCAGGTAGGATGTTGATCGATACAAGCCACATAAGAGACTGAACTTGTGAATTTACAGATTGTCCAACAACTAAAGCGCCCACCCGCTCAAAGGGGACCGCGGATCAGACTGACGCTTGCTTTAAATGTGGTAAAAGTGGACACTGGAGTAATGGTGTGTGGCCCTATGCAATTGAATGCAATAACGAAACTCAATACGTCGGCTGGGAAGCATGTCCAAATGGTCCTAATGATGGCGCATCTGATAAACCGAAGCGGAGCACAAGGGGCAGATCCACGTCCAAGCGGGGGAGGGGGAAACGAAAATCAGCATTTAGTGCCGCCGACGAGTTTTGAGTTGAACATGGTGAACCTCATAGATGGAACGATTGTCTTCCGTCTGTGGTCTGACTATGAGTGACTAGATAAACCTTGGTTATGGGATTCAAGTTACTTCCAATAGACTCTTATGACAATAATGCTGGACGGTGCGTATGGAATATGACAAAATGGGCTCCAACACACCCCAAGCTCGTACCACACCACATGCTGGGCCAAGATATCCCGTAATAGGCGCCGGTGCAGGGCCATTTGAGGAGCGTTTCTGACAGGTGTGGAGACGTTGAACGCTGTCTGCTGCCCGCAACGCGGCATCCGTGGACCGATCGTTGGGTTGACCTTTGATCGCACACATGATATATCATCATAAGACGGTTATCAATAGAGTAGATTGGCGATTACGGTCCTGAATCCCGTTCTACCCGGGGCTCGAAGGTCCAGGTTATATACATAGGGTCTAGACTGGCATACACAAGTAGCATCAGCGTTGGGGTGGTGGCAGTTGTTGATCAGCTCGAAATATAGTGCGATAAATAACACCCAAGCATCCAGGTTTGCTGTGACTGAACCAGTTACACTTTATTTGTGGCCCGGTAATAACTAAGCCCAGGTCGCGCGCGGAACACCAACGCGACATTCTTACAAATACAGGCACAACTTGACAAGTCAACGGAACTCGCTTCTTCAAGTTGGCCCCAAGACTCTCCGCGCAGCGGTGAATCGCTTTGCGCCCCCAAACCGGTTTTCCTATAGACAATGACCGCTAACCGTTACATCAAATGAAGCAGCCGTCTATCTCCATAAAGATTGAATCTATTCAAGACCATTTTGGAACGGTACTTATGGCCTACTCTGCCCCGAACATGGCGCATACATATAAAGCGACATCTCGGCACCTGGATGTCCCTCCATCCATTCACACACCACGCCCCAGGAGCGCTGAGGGATGGACACCAAGATAGCTTATGACGAGAAATCCAACATCAATGATGAGACGCGCATCGACCTGTCATCAGAAACCGGGAGCGAGGTCGAGGCAGACCGGAAGCGGGTCCTGAGGAAGATGGATTTACACATCCTGCCATTCGTATCACTTTTATATCTTCTATCATTCCTGTGGGTTAAAATTATCTTTACGGTTTATCATCCTCATATTTTTTTCAGTGATCGAAGCAATATTGGTACGGTTTTGTGCGCAACTGGTTGATGAACCAACCATAATCTCCTGGCAGGTAACGCTCGCGTTGCGGGCATGGCAAACGATATTAATTTGGGAGGCTTGAGGTATAATGTTGTATGTGCCTCACCATCTCTTGATCAGTTTGAATGACCAGGTCTATGTATAGATTGCTGCTGTATTCTTTGTGAGCACCTACGTTCTGTTTGATGATTTCGACCATTGAGTCAACAAGGTTCCATATGCCTTGGCTGAAGTGCCCTCGTATGTTCGATACTGTCTGTTCCAGTCTCAATGATGATATTGGTCAGAAATATCGCGCTGAAACTTGTCCGTCCTTCGCGGTGGAGTGAGGATTCCGTTCGAATGTGACATCGCTGGTTGCTGATTACTGTATCCAGTCCCATCGATTATGGTTGCTTGGGGTAAACCATTTCACCTCCGTAAAATCAACTATCTAACATCAGCTATCAGGTATTGTCATGACTTTGATGTCGCTCTGCCACACATTCAAGGGTTTAATCGTGTAAGCGTTCTCTATTCTCCTTCTGATTGGTCACTTGCTGAGGACTCACTTCTCGCGTAGCGCCCGGATTTTCTTGGGTTTGACAGAGGCGGGATTGTTCCCTGGTGTGAGTTTTATTCGGCCCGGTGGTGAATATTCAAAGACGATATTTCCTTTAGGTGACCTTCTACCTTTCACTTTGGTACAGAAGACGGGATGTGGCGGGGCGCATCGCAATATTTTTCTCGGCTGCAACAGTCGCAGGTGTGAACCCTATTTCCTTATAATTTACACCATCTAGAATCTCGTTTTTCTCAGGCGCATTTGGAGGTCTCCTCGCGTAAGTCCTCTCCCCAATATTGAAGCGAACACCCTACTAACATCACTTTAGTTTTGGTATTGAAAAGATGGAAGGGATCGGAGGCCTGCATGGTTGGCAATGGATTGTGAGCCAGCCTTTGAGAATTCGCAATGCTATTAACCCCCACACGAGTTCTGTCTCGAAGGGATAGGTAAGACAACCAACGCATAGATTCTTCTCGTCCTCATCCATCATCTCAGTTACGGTCCTGATCGCCCTTATATCCTATTTCTATATGCATGATGTGAGTCAGGCGTTCCCTATTCTACCACACGCTTCAACCGCAACCAGTATCCAGAGACTGCGACATTTTTGACATCAGCGGAGAAAACACTGGTGATCAACATGTTGAAAGAGGATTCACAGGGACTTGCTACCCACTACGATCGGAAATTTGTTTGGCAAGCCATCAGCGATTACAAAACTTATGTTCAAATTGGCATTTATATTGGTCAGTGACATCGTGGTTATATCGGGGGTTATATTTTGATTGGAATTAGGCCTCCTTATTCCCATTTATGCCATTGCGCTATTTTCGCCGACTATTGTTAAAGAATTAGGTATCGTCTTTTCAGTCTGGATTGGTACTGATACTGCACTAAGTGACTTTTCCAGGTTTTACGGCTGCTCAAGCACAGCTTCTGACTGTTCCACCATTCGTTGCTGGGTGTGTGGCCACCATAGGAGGTGCCTCTCTATTCTTGCAACTCGAGGGACATACTTACCCGCTGTCAAGTTGGAATTATATCCGATAGGCGTAACCTCCGGGGCCCATTCATCATTGGCGGCTGTGTTATTGCCCTCATTGGCTATCTTGTTTTGTACACCCAGACATCCCCTGGAGCTAGTTACGCTGGAACAATACTGGCTGCTATTGGAGTGTTTCCGACCATTGCGGTGGACCTTGCGTGGGCAGGATCTGCTGCTGGCGGGGATGTAAGAAAAGGTTTGCTAAGCTCCATCTTGGAACTTGGACATCATTCCCACATATTTATGTACAGGTGTCGCGCTTGCCATGGTTATTGGCGTCGGAAATCTAGGAGGGTCGGTAACCCCATGCGGCCGAAGTTGATAATAGCTCACATTTCATTCCAGGATCTGCTCATCCTTCATCTACATTACCCCGCCCCACTTTCATATTGGTCACGGGACGATTATGGGGTGGCTCGGATTGTCGTACGCCACCACATCCCTGCGTGATGCATGATACATGACCTTTGCTTGGTAGGATCATCCTTAGCGCCTTCGCTATGTGGGACTACAATCGACTCAACAAAGAAAAAGAAGCACTCTGTGCGCGGGAAGGGATTGACTCGAGCAGGCAACATGAATTCATTGATCTGGGGAATGAGAGTCCATTATTCCGGTTGGTATCACTCATCTACCACCATCGTCTTCTAATGTGCTGTCCAGGTACACCCTCTAGGATTAACTACTTTGGTATCGAATATATATACTGTAATTTTTTTCCTTTCAAAACAAATGCCCTCGTAAGGTCTTTAGCGATGGTTTTCATTGGCCTGCATCTTGTTGAGTTACTATCACGATGTTTTTCCCAAATGCTGGCTATTTTCTCGTCTAATCACCCTCCTCGTCAGGTAGCACTGGGAACACACTTTGAATTTTTCCTATTCTCCGAGCCAGGGGGTAATGTTCGACCCCCCAATTCATACTTTAGGACCTAAGGCCTAAGGCTTCAAGGTTCCCAAATATGAACAAGTAATATAAATCGATGATATGACATCGCCGAGACCTGGTACTTACTGGGGTGCTAAAGAAACTCAGTGGTGTTTATCTTCATATTGTAATTTGATCCCAGAATTGAACTAGGTCCACAACCCACAACTAGCCGCCAAATTAAGCGGACTATCTTACGATGATGGGGCGCTGTGTTCAAGCTGCGTCCGATTTTATATTCTGATGTTTCCCATAACTTGTGATATATCATAGTTCTTAACCCAAGGGATTAGGCATGGAGATTGACAGGTTAACTGAACGGACAGCGTGGTCGCCATCAGGCCGTGCGGTCCCAATACAGAAGGTGGTAGCCTATTTACGGTCCAGTCTGTTTGACTTGCGCCGATCCAGACAACAAATGATTTGTGCTCAATGACACTCCTCCCTCAAGAACCCCCCGACCCACCGTACACCATGGGATTTGTGTTCTGGGAGTCACACATATGCCACTCGCACCTTCTTCTATACAGATCTATACATACCCCCGCCGCTATGCATATAACACCAAGAAACCTTGCACCCGGGGCTGGCGTCTCATCCTTTCCACATGCTATCCCCTGCTACTTCTCACCCGTCGTCACTCAACTCCACGCAAGAGAAGAGCATAAACGCTAGGAAGTCAAATTCGATGGATAAAGATGCGGAAAAGGTTCCAAGTTTTAATGTAACAGAACGGAGACGTATCCTCCGGAAGATGGATTTGCACCTGCTCCCATTTGTGGCGCTTTTGTATCTGGTTTCGTTTCTGTACATATATCCATGAGACTCTGGTGTATTTCGTCTTACTCGTTTTTAGGGATAGGTCAAACATTGGTAATTACGGCTCATTGGTTCACCTTATCAGATTCTGACATGTTGACAGGTAACGCGCGGATCGCGGGGATGGCAAAGGACCTTCACCTCGTTGGGCTCAGGTATAATATTGCAGCTGCGGTTTTCTCGGTAAGATTTTAAACCTTCTAATTCCAATCCCTACAACGGAGCTGCGTTTAGATACCATATGCCCTTGCCGAGGTTCCATCGTAAGTCAATGAATTATTGCATCACCATTGGGTTCATTACTCACCGCAATGTGCATTCAGGAATATTATGTTGAAATTGTTCCGACCTTCTCGGTGGAGTGAGTGATTTTGAACAACTAACATCAGCGCAGCAATAATGCATTACGCAGTCCCATCAATCATGGTCGCATGGGGCGCTATTATGACACTTATGTGTCTTGTAAATACCTATCAAGGCCTGATCATGTCCGTTCATTGGTACCCATGTTTCCCAGAAATCCTGACAAAACCTTCAGAGCCCGAATTTTTCTTGGTGTAGCTGAGGCCGGATTGTTTCCGGGCGTGACATTTTATCTGAGCCATTGGTACCCACGCGGCGCATTTGTTTGTTTTTGTCATTCTTCAGTGGTGTCCTACATCTCACATTTCCCTTAGGCAATGCGGATTGCTATATTTTTCTCCGCGGCAACAGTTGCAGGTGAGCTTATATTCTCTACTGAAAAGGGGGAACCCATACAAGAGGGCATACAGGAGCGTTTGGCGGCTTGTTGGCATATGTGATTGAGAAGATGGACGGGTTGGTCAATCGTAATACTCTGGAGGTTGGTTGACTTCCCGCGATTCACAGGATTGGTGGCCTTCATGGTTGGCAATGGCTTGTGAGCCAATTCCTTTGCATATTGGACGATATGATGCTTAAAAGCATCTCAATTAGTTTTGCCTGGAAGGCCTAGGTATTTGCAATGAAACAATCACCTCGTATACCCGCTGATCCATGTTACAGCCACAGTTCTCATCGCACTTTTGTCTTTTTTCTTCATGCACGACGTAAGTAATCTTCCTTGGCTAGCTTCATTGAATATGACAAGCGTCTATAGTACCCCGAAACAGCCACATTTCTATCGCCATCGGAGCGCGAACATGTTCTCATTATGCTCAAAGAGGACTCCAAAGGAATGACCATGCGTTTTGACAAGAAATTTATTTGGCAGGGCCTGACTGATTACAAAACCTATATGTAAGATAAGGCGCTCTTAGCATCCCCTGATCTGAGTCGTTTTCATAGCCAGGTTTTCCTGCATATGGGACTGTTGATTACTGCGTACTCCATATCCCTATTTGCGCCCACGCTGATCAGCGAACTTGGGTACACCGCAACACACGCACAACTGCTCACGGTTCCTATATTCGTGTGCGCCTGTGTAATGACCGTAGTCATCGGTATATTATCTGATAGGTTCAGAATTCGTGGGCCTTTCATCGTCGGTTGCGCGCTTCTAAGCTTAGTCGGTTATATCATTCTTTATACTCATAAAACCCCTCGCGTGGGATATGTTGGCGCAATTATCGCAGCCATGGGTGTTTACCCGACGGTTCCGGTCGATTTGGCCTGGATAGGAGGTAATGTTGGTGGTAACCTGAAAAAGGGTTTGTCAATGACATAGGCAGAGCGGTCTAATTATTGACTTGAATTTCAGGAGTGGTGATCGCTACAGTGATCGGCATGGGCAGCTTGGGAGGGTACGTAGCTTGCACTATTGTCGTGATTGGTGGTCTGACCTTTAGTAGCCTCTGTTCCGCTTTCATTTATTTCGATGGTCCTCTGTTTCACGTTGGCCACGCCACGATCATGGGATGGCTGAGCCTCTCGTGGGTGCTTGCGTTTCTATTTTCCTTCCATCCGTCACATGTTCTCATAGAATCTTGCTCGCATGCTTTGCGATGTACGATTACGACCGCTGCAACAGAGCGCGAGAAGTGCTCTGTGAAACGAAATGTATCGACCCAGATGATGTAGATGCATTCTCAGAGCTCGGGGATGCCAGCCCTCTGTTCCGGTACATTTCATTCTGTCGTAATAATCTATCCTTAACATCTCGCCCTATAGGTATAGCATCTAGAAATGAGTATGCTACAATGTATGTAGCAGTCGTAGAAATTTTCCGACGTTCAAGATCGTGGTTGCTGTCCAAGACAGCGACCCCGACATCGAACATCAGTGTCCTTGAAATTCTATTTGTTGTGTATTATCAGCTAGTGGCTTCTAAGACAATTACCGCCACACAACCCCCAAGAGTCCACCCACAATTCAATTGCAAAGAGCCGTTTTTTGGGCGTCTTGCACAGTTGCACAAACCCAACGTACATTCGTGAACAGGATTTCAAGCGTATCTCGATACGCTTTCGAACGCTACACACTCCACTATCCAGTTACAATCTTGATTGATTTGTGACAGCCACGATGCACCTTTATAATCTAACCCTCCAACCTCCGACCGCGACAACGCAGGCGATTGTTGGAAATTTCTCTGGAGCAAGGCAGCAAGAAATTATAGTTTCTCATGGCACGAGGCTCGAACTTTTACGACCGGATGTGCAAACAGGAAAAATATCAACCGTGATTGCGACGGATGTGTTCGGTTCGGTGCGCTCACTCGCGGCATTTAGACTCACAGGTGGAACCAAGGGTGAGCCGTTGTACGTATACAGTTACTCGACGATATTCATGATTGGGTTTTCTCAGATTACGCCATAGTAGGATCGGACTCCGGGAGGATTGTTATTCTCGACTATGATCCAAAAACGAGCAGTTTTGTCAAGCTCCACCAGGAGACTTTTGGAAAATCCGGTTCCCGGCGTATTGTACCTGGACAATATCTTGCAACCGATCCGAAAGGTCGCAGTGTCATGATATCTGCCATGGAAAAGGCGAAGCTTGTGTACATCCTGAATCGCGACGCTGCTGCCAACCTTACCATCTCTTCTCCCCTGGAAGCACACAAGAGCGCTGCGATTATTCACCACATTGTTGGCTTGGACGTTGGCTTTGAAAACCCTATGTTCGCTGCTCTTGAGGTCGATTATACCGAATCAGACCAGGATCCCACTGGTGAAGCTTTCAATAATACCGAGAAGGCAAGCAACCATCTTCTCGTGCGGGATAAATCTAATGCCTAGAACAGATGCTCACGTATTACGAACTTGATCTGGGCCTGAACCATGTCGTCCGAAAATGGAGCGAGCCAACAGATCCAAGGGCAAATCTTCTTGTGCAGGTACCAGGCGGTCAACTCGCTTCCTCCGACCGATTCGACGGGCCTTCTGGGGTCCTGGTTTGCTGTGAGGACCACATTATCTATCGGCATATGGACGCGCCACAACATCGCGTCCCAATTCCTCGACGCCAGCATCCTCTTCACGACGCTAATCGTGGTTTGATCATTGTTGCCGCTGTTATGCACAAAATGAAGGTAGTCCACCGCGTTTCCCACCCATAGGTATTTCTTATATCACAACCTCTTCGCAGGGCGCTTTCTTCTTTCTCTTGCAAAGTGAAGATGGCGACCTCTACAAAGTCACAATTGAGCATGAGGATGAAGAAGTCCGGTCACTAAAAATCAAGTATTTTGACACCGTCCCTGTCGCATCGAGTCTCTGTATTCTTAAATCGGGTTTCCTTTTTGTTGCATCTGAGTTTGGCAACCAGTAAGTCTTCTAGTCCCATGTCACCAGTATTCTGACTCCTTTTAGTTTCTTATACCAATTTCAAAAGCTCGGCGACGATGACAATGAACCAGAATATAGCTCAACATCTTACCCATCATATGGAATGTCAGAGCCAGCTATACATCTCCCTCACGCCTTCTTCCGACCCCGCCCCTTGGAAAATCTTGTTGTCGCAGACGAGCTCGAATCTCTTGACCCGATTTTGGATTCTAAAGTCATGAATCTTTTGCCAAACTCAGATGCGCCTCAGATTTTCGCAGCTTGTGGTCGTGGATCGCGTAGCACATTCAGAACTCTTCGGCACGGGCTTGAGGTGGAGGAATCCGTTAGCTCGGATTTACCAGGTATCCCCAACGCTGTATGGACTACAAAACGGAAAGAAGATGGTCAGCCGCTATTCAACATCAATTCTAACCCGAACTCACCCATTTTTCAGATGCATATGACTCGTATATTATTCTATCCTTCGTTAACGGCACACTGGTTTTATCAATTGGCGAAACGATTGAAGAAGTCCAGGACACCGGATTCTTGTCCTCGGCCCCCACACTTGCAGTACAACAGATTGGCACTGATGCGCTCCTGCAGGTTCACCCACAAGGTATTCGTCACGTCCTTGCTGACCGTCGGGTGAACGAATGGAGAGTACCGCAGGGTAAAACAATTGTGTGTGCAGCGACCAACAAAAGACAAGTTGTTGTTGCACTCAGCTCCGCCGAATTAGTTTACTTTGAGCTTGACTTGGATGGTCAATTGAATGAATATCAAGATCGTAAGGCCATGGGGAGTACGGTCTTGGCATTGAGCGTTGGTGAAGTCCCTGAGGGCCGCCAAAGAACCCCATACCTGGTATGTAAGATAACACCATTCTCAAAATCAATTTTAATCTCGCGATTGAAGGCCGTTGGTTGCGAAGATCAAACCGTCCGGATTATCTCGTTGGATCCTGAAAGCACATTGGAGACCATCAGCTTACAAGCATTGACAGCACCACCGTCCTCCATCTGTATAGCGGATATGTTAGATGCAAGTATCAACAAGACCCAGCCAACAATGTTCGTCAATATCGGTCTTCAAAACGGCGTTCTCCTGCGCACAGTCCTGGACCCCATCAATGGTCAGCTAACGGATACTCGAACCCGGTGTGTACATATACTCCACCAGGAAGTCGTTTTTAACTCCTCTTCAGCTTCCTTGGCACCCGACCGATTCGCCTTGTTCGTGTCACGATTCAACACAATCCCGCTATTTTGGCTCTATCTTCCCGCTCGTGGCTCAATTATACTCACCAAAATCTCATGCACTTCACACCACTCATCTTCGAAAATTTCGACTATGCCTGGAGTTTCTCCGCAGAGCTTAGCCCCGAAGGTTTGATTGGAATTGCAGGAAGCGTACTTCGGTTGGTGTCTCAAAGACCTCTGATCACCATTTCCCTAACCTTGGGCTGGTCGTTAGGATCTTCCATATACCGAAGCTGGGGACAAAATTAAAGCAAGATTCCATGCCACTCCTATACACACCCCGAAAATTCATTACACATCCGAATAATCACTATTTCTACCTAATTGAGGGAGACCATCGTGTGTACGGAGATGATGCTATCAAAAAGCATCTCGACGAATGGGTGATTAATTTGAATTACTCCGGTTCCTCCATACTAAGTATCCACCACAGCGCCGTGCAGGCAAGACTGTTGATGACGAGGTCGTTGATTTGCCACCAGAAATCTTCGGACACCCTAAAGCCCCAGCCGGAGTTTGGGCTTCTTGTCTTCGCATCATTGACCCGATAGAGGTGAGCCATTGAAGAATCTCTGTCAAACGCCTAACTTATATTCATCCAGGCAAAGACCGTCGCACTCATCCCGATGGAAGATAACGAGGCTGCTTTCTCCCTGGCTATTGTCCCCTTCTCTGCTCGAGGCGGAGAATTGCATATGGTAGTCGGCACAGCGGCTAATACATTTGTCTCTCCCCGGTCATGTACAAGTGGCTACCTCAGGACCTATAAATTCAAAGAGGACGGTGGGTTGGAATTCCAGCACAAGGTAAATCAATTCTATTCTAGTGTCCCATCATTTCCCGCTCAATCGAATTATAGACGGAGGTGGACGATGTCCCACTCTCCCTCCTTGCCTTCCAAGGACGTCTGGTCGCTGGTGTCGGCAAAGCCCTCAGAATTTATGACATTGGTAAGAAGAAATTGCTAAGGAAAGTGGAGAATAAGGTATTGCTTGAACTTCTTGAACGTGATAACCAACGTCTAACTATCCACTTAGACATTTGCTTCGGCGATCATCCACCTCTCGACGCAGGGATCACGAATAATCGTCGGCGATATGCAAGAATCAATATCATTTGCGGTTTACAAACCCCCTGAAAACCGGTTGCTTATTTTTGCCGATGACAGCCAGCCCCGATGGATATCTGCTGCCACTATGGTTGACTATAACACCGTTATTGCTGGTGACCGCTTTGGAAACGTCTTCGTGAACCGCCTGGATCCCAAAGTATCAGATCAGGTCGACGACGACCCAACCGGAGCTGGTATACTGCACGAAAAAGGCCTGCTGATGGGTGCACCACATAAAACCGATATGCTAACACATTTCCATATCGGAGATATCATCACATCCATCCATAAAGTCTCCCTGGTTGCAGGTGGCCGCGAGGTCCTTTTGTACACAGGTCTGCATGGAACGATCGGTATCCTTGTACCTTTCGTGTCGAAGGAGGATGTCGACTTTATCTCGACCCTGGAGCAGCACATGCGGTCAGAGCAAAGTAGTTTGGTGGGGAGAGACCAGCTGAGCTGGAGAGGATACTACACCCCCGTCAAGGCTGTAGTCGACGGAGACCTCTGCGAGACCTACGCTCGCCTTCCCGCTGCGAAACAGAGCGCTATTGCTGGAGAGCTAGACCGGACGGTTGGCGAAGTTTTGAAAAAGCTGGAGCAGCTAAGGGTGACAACAAGTGGTTTCTGATGCTCCATCTCTCATTTGTCTTACTACATGTATCATTTGCATAACAGCGAGTAAATACTATTTTTCGCTTTGAATGATGCACCACAAAGCGCCTAAATATCACAGCAGGACTAGGGCAAATAATACTGAACACCGGAGCCGCGATACCCAAAGCAAGTGTATGCTGAGGCGCTGAAGGGCGGATGAACGGCAAGTGAGCTCAAGTCGCGTGCTGATCCAGGTGGACGAAGCGAGGCTGGGACGTCTCAAAAGATGCTCGTCCCCAAAATTGTTCGGAACGGTAGCCTCATGATCAGTAATCAGACTCCCATCCCTCTGCGCAAAGCAAGACCGCAGCCTTCACAAGTTGATAGCCCCCATGTTTCCATCAGATCAGATGGCTACCCCATCCCTTGCAGGGCGCTCCGCAGAGTCATCCTGTACCATGTCGGCCATCGGGGATTCCATGACCTCAAAGCCTCGCCTGACAGGCACCCCGAATGCTGGCTCTCCACACTCCAGCATGAATTACGGTCCCTGGTATGGTGTTCCGGTGGGGTACATATGTATATGAAATGTGGCAGGAAGATCGAGCTTGAAATATCTGCCGGAAGAATGTAAGGTCTGCCGCCGTTGAGAACAGTACCATCACAATGAGGGGTTCATTATTCTAGGGGTGTGTCTGGGCAGCGATTGCCACTGAGGATATTTCTCCAACTTCCGCTTCATGAGGATTGTAAGTAATCTCGGAGTCCGACCCGAATCAAACAACCAGGGTGAATTTGATTTATATTTGGGTTGCTACGACTTCCGAAATACCCCATCTGTACTTACCACCCCCGACTCCTTGTCCAGTCTCATCAACATGCTATCCGTATTGAACACCACCGTCCGCCGTGCGGCACTTCCATCCAGAGCATCGTCAAGCAACTTCTCCCGATCCCTCATGACTCTCAAAAACCAAAAGGTATGCTCAAACACGGGTTCTCATCGCTGTTCTTACACTGCCACGCGTGCACATTCCAGTACACCGCAGAAGCCGTCGCCACCGGCCTGGGGCGCAACGGGACCGTCAAATCCAACGACCTCGAGCTCAGCCTCGCCATGCCGAAAGAGCTCGGTGGACCGGGCGGCGGCGAGAACCCGGAGCAGCTCTTCGCCATGGGCTATGCCTGCAAGTACCGCTCTGCCCGAACTGTGCGCGCGATGCTGACGCGTCTCTGGGCGCAGCGTGCCTCCTCGGCGCTATCCAGATGATGGGGGGCCGTATGGGCAAGAGTGATATGGCGAAAGACGCTGTCGTGCGTGCGAGTGTCCACATTGGCGAGCCAAAGGGGATGGGTGGGTTTGGGCTTGCGGTGGATATCAAGGTGGAGGGAATTGATGAGGAGTTGCTGAAAGCAGGCCACGAGGTGATTCAAATTCCCTGGAGTAGTCTGTTTGCGTGGGCTGACGCTGGATAATCTAGGCTTGCCCGTATAGTCGTGCCCTTCAACATGGAGTCGTCGTGAACGTCTCTACTGCGTAAAAGCCTCAAAGGCGGATAATATTTATCACTATAAACACTTGAGTCCATCATGGTATTCAAAATATGTATTCGATTGGCTTTCCTAAATGTGAGAGGCTAGATGGTACAGGTGATTTGGGACTACTGCTGGGAAAATTAACTCGGGGCCTAGTAACTATCAGAAGATTTGAAACACGTATAACATTACAACCTTGACAACGCCACGAGCTCACAATGCCGCACGTTGAAACTGGGGCTCCACGCCGTCTGCAATTGCCAGGTATGGCATCAGATCGCTTGTCAAAAATTCGCTTGGCCATTGTTTTCGGATCTGCCCCTTCAGATACTCAACGGCAACGTTGAGATGGTCGTCTTTGATCCCTGGTGCGAGCTTCTTGATGCTGGGAGCCAACTCCTTGATCAATTCGTCCACATAGGTCACTGTTATGGGCATCCCAGTGTCAAGGCGGGACCCGTATTTCACCCATTGCCAGAGCTGCACGCGGGTGATCTCAGCGGTGGCCGCATCCTCCATTAGATAGTTCAGTGGAATGCAACCATTGCCGCCCATCCATGCTGCTGTATATGCTAGTGATGTGGAGATGTTGGAACGGACTCCTTCATCTGTGATTTGCCCAGGGGCCCTTGTATTGAGAAGGTCGTTTGCGGCTACCTTGACATCCTGCCGCAGGACGTGATACTAACAATCCACATCAGCGTTGAATCGTTTTTGACAAGGCCCGGCCACAACGCACCTGATTTGGACCCAGCATGTTTTCGTTGAAGATTTCTAGCGCAATTTTATTGATAAGTGGATGTGCAATCCACGTCCCGTCGTGTCCAGCGGTAACCTCACGGAGTTTGTCTGCGCGGACTTTTTCCATGGCAATCTCATTGGCTTTGGGATCGTCTTTGATTGGGATTTGCGCGGACATGCCGCCCATGGCAGCCACCTTGCGTCTGTAGAGAAATATTAATTAGAGAAAACAAGAGTTAAAAATAGGACTTACTTGTGACATGTCTGGATGAGAAGTCTGACATAAGCATCCATGAAGCCGACGGTCATTGTGACATCCTTTCGGTCGGGAAGGACGGCACTTCGGTCGGCTCTCCGCTTCTTTATGAAGCTGAAAATATAATCCCATCTATAAATAGCCATGTCAGCTGGGTGTGATATTTCCCATGTCGTCATTTATAACATACCGGCCACAGTTTAGTCCTGAAGAGTGGTTTCTCAGCTCAAAGAGAATCTCCTCCATCTGGAATGCAGCCGGCAGCGTTTCAATTAAAACAGTGGCTCGTATGGTGTTGTGGGGCATCCCAATGTATGATTGTGAGAACAGAAAGACGTCATTCCATAGACGAGCTTCAAGATAGTGTTCCATTTTGGGAAGGTAGAAATAGGGGCCTCGACCGCGCTTGACGAGCTCACGGGCATTGTGATAGAAGTAGAGGGCAAAATCGAATAGCGACCCAGAAATAGGTGCGTTATCAATCGTAACGCGTGGTTCGTCAAGGTGCCACCCGCGGGGCCTGTGAGGGACAGGTCAAAACGGGATTCCACAGGTGGGAAACATCCATACCGGACAAGAAGAACAGCGGGGTTCTCTGAGAGCTTATACGATTTTCCACCAGATTCGAAATCGATTTGGCGACTTATCGCATCGCGAAGGTTGACCTGTCCATTGAGCATGTTCGCGAAGGTGGGAGCACTAGAATCTACGAAAGGGGTCAGCGTGACGTGGTGAGACATGTTGCTAGACACGCCTTCAAAGTCTGCCATGAATGTCTTTGCTCCGCTGTTCAAGGCATTGATGACCATTTTGCGTTCTGGGGGACCAGTGATTTCCACGCGCCGGTCTTCAAGGCCGGGTGCTGGGGGTGCGCAATGCCATGACGGCTCCGCGCGAATGTGTGCGGTCTCGACGGGGAAATCGAGCGGAACGCCCGAGTCATACCGACGCTGGGCCTCGTCCCTAGCCACCAGGAGGGACTGCCTGGCCGATTCGAATGTTTTGTGTAGAGAGGCGAGAAATTTCAAGGCGCCATCGGTGAAGAGCTCAGCCTGAGCCTTGGAAGCAACTTTGGAGTGGATTTTGACGCCGTGGGCCATGGTGGGGGTATGTCTGAGAGTGGTTCTGAATTTAGTTGGTGAACCCTCGATCGATATTTGTAGTTCTCCGTTATTTTAGTCGGCTCTCCGTGTCCGCTTCCGGGGCCCGACCGGATCGACGTCAACTTTCCGTTTCACATGTCCCCTCTCCCTTCCGGATCCCATGTCAGGATTTCCTGGCAGGGGTAAAATTACGCGAAATACAGTATATATTAGTTCCATTCCGTTGCAATGCTGAATCAGGTTCACCGACAGCGTTGAGGTCATCATTTACCCCCATCCAGCTTGTCATGGAGCCCCAGCGCACAAGGAATAGCCGCGGGACTCCATGTGATATTGATTCCAGAGGTACGTACTTTCCTACCTCATAAGTCGTTTTTATCAAGTTCCGAAGTTGAGAGCTCCTCCCGCTTAAGCGAGACAGCCATTAGAGGCATTTCTTGCACATTGGGTTCTTGTCCGCAATCTGTGATTGGACGATAAATAAACTGTCCAATCAACACCCAAGTCCTCCTTGGTGGTTGGCTAAAGCATGGCTATAACTTGCTCCTTGTGTCTTCTGGGCAGGTATGGATAGCTTCATCAAATTTGCACGTATGCGCAATGTGCCACTCGCTCCTAACGGCCGCCGCTATTCTTAACCGTGGACGCTGCGGAACAGTTTGATCCATGATCATAACTAAGCCAAGTGTGACGGAAGCAATGGCTGTCCAGTTACATTATCGGAATAAGGGGGTGTCAAGCTGAGCCGTCGGTTCCCCGTACAATATATGTACTTTGCATACCAGCTGGGTCCGGGCAGCATAGTCGGCATCTTGGATATACAGCCACCATTCCACAAAAAGTTGTCATGCCGATGATCAGGATTTTGCAGGCTGTGCTGATTTTTCATCAACTGTTTCCTTGGTCTCAGTTGGCGACCGCAGCACTACAACAAATCGTTCGACAGAGGTGGGAAGTGGTGATCGTCATGGCTCACCTATCAAGTCTTTGACAGTTCTTTCACCGATCCCAATCACTCTCCTACATGCCATTTGCCACACACCTACGCTGACGGAACCTATCATCAAACATAAATGGGTAGGTACCAGGAGACATGAACCAGGTGCGGACCTTTGGGAGCAAATGGCAAAGCCAGCCACCAGCCAATTGGGCCAAACCAGCCATGAGGGAGGTAGAAAACCGCTGACTTTCGGTACCACCACCCAACGACAAACTGGAGTCCAGTCGTCAAAATCCAAATTGCAGAGTTGAACTTTAGCGAGAATGCAGTTTTATTGGCGGATATCTCTCCATCTACGGGACATGTGAAATCAGCCATTTGTAGTGTAACATGTGCAGATGCAACGACGGGGAACACACGCACTTAATTTCTCGAGGTCCGCGAGCCCCTTGTCAACGCTTCGCCTCAATTTCGCCCACTTGGCGAATTGATCCTGAGCGCTCGTTTTTAGCAGCTCAGCTTTCTTAGACAGGATTTCCGTTTTCAAATCACGCTGTCGTGCAGCAGTGGAAGAGTTGAAAACCCGGAGGTAGAGCGCATAAGCCTATAATTCTGGATTAGCATGATTTTAGCACACCCTACTGTGCAATGTACATACCCACTCAAGAAGAACCGATTGGCCTATCCATGAGATAAGCTGCGTAAAGAAAACCAGGGCGAATATAGTAAGAATGAGAGCCATTACCGCGACTCCAATCCAATTGAATGGTGGGTCTGTGACCTGTCTATGGGCGAGCAAGAATGAAACAACTTCCAAGAGTCCATGAGGTCGACACGTCGGCAAATTGTAGTGAACACGTGCCTGGCCGGCATCTTCAAATTTGCCCCCAGTCTGCAACAAATTCTTGTAACAGTTGATACATGATGTACATACAATATCCATATCATTTCAAACTCTTCTACCCATTGACAGCGGATGGCTGTTACCAAAAGATATTACTGGTCGTAACCCCACTCAAAAATAAAAAGATAAGGCCGTCAATTATTCTCATAATGCTCCTTGTACGCCGGGGGGATATCATTTTCCGTGAATGATTTTGCCATGGAGGGCCGCGCACTCAATAGCCGCAGCCCCCCGTCTTCGTAAACGCGAATACGAGGATCCACGAATTCTTCGTGCGCCTGATTGGCCTCCTCCAAGTGGCTCGCAAATGCTTCCCTAACCTTCTCGATGGACGTTCGACGGGACACGGACACTGTGCTCCCTGATCCGTCCGCACCTTGGTTGCTTATCATGTCCTCGAATGAGCCAGCGGGGGGCAAGGCGGGCTGGCTGTTATTTCGAGATATGGATGAATTTGTATTGCGTCGTGATAAGGAGCCACGGCGGGGCGGAGGCATAATCTGGTGGCTACGTCGGGCCTCACGCAAGGAGAGTCTAATTGACGCCCGGGGGAAATCGCAGAGCGATCGGGCAGATGGTTGCGCAGGGCTCAATTTTGGTGAAATCGGAGGTGAAGGCGGCGGACTGGGTTGTGGTATAGAGGGGGGCCTATGGGGGACCGGAGGTATAGGTTGTGGTGCGGATAAGGACTTATGAGGAACCGGGGGTATGGACTGGCGGCTACGTCGGGCCTCACGCTTAGAGAGTCTGATCGATGTTCGGGGGAAATTGCAGAGTGATCGAGAAGACGGTGTCGTAGGGCCTAACTTTGGTGAAACCGGGGGCGAAGATGGTGAAATGAGTTGTGGTTGTGATTTGGAGGGTCTATGAAGGACTGGGGGTTGTGACATGGAGGACCCATGGGGGACCGGAGGCATAGACTTGCGGCTACGCCGGGCCTCACGCTTGGAGAGCCTGATCGACGTCCGGGGGAAGGCACAGAGCGGCCGAGCAGAGCGTGTTTCGGGGTCCGGCCTTGGTGTAATGGGGGGCGAAGACGGTGGACTGGGTTGGCTATAGACAGTAGGAAAAGTACTATCGGAGGGTGCGGGGGATGCTGGTAATGAGCGGCGAACCTTGGATGGACCAGCGGCATCCATATGAGGCGGAAGATGCGGAGCGGGGAAACGGAATCCCGGAGTAGTGCCCAAAGAATGGGGCCGTTGGGACCAGTTACCGCTGGGAGAGGTGATGGGTCGGCCATCTGATGCGGGTCTCCTTGGCACTTCGCCCTTCGAAGATGCAGAAATATAGCTAATTCTGGACTCTGTTGGAGTTGAGACACTACCGCCAGGAGATGATGCACGAGGGCTGTGCTGGGAATGCTCTTCAACGTCAGTTGGATGGATGGAAACATCGACCTCCGCCTCAGCCTCCACGTCCTCTTTTGAGTATCGTGAGGCATCCGTATCGTACTGGGAATACTCGTCAACGTCAGTTAGATGGATGGAAACATCGTCCTCCGTCTCAGCCTCCGTGTCCTGTTTTGAGTGTCGTGGGGCATCCATATCATACTGGAAGTGCTGAGCAGTAACGCCGGCGGGGGTTCCGCGTCCCAGCTTGACATCAACCTCGACATTCCGTTCTATTGGGCTCTGTGGAGCGATCTCCTCGCTATCCGAGACCCCCGGCCAATCAGGTCGACTGGCTGTCACTTCGAGCTGTTGTTCTAAGACAATATCCTCAGACGAATGTTTCTCAGCATGAACAAATACCGCACCGATATCGTCTGGCAGTGGCTGTGGTGGGTGCTTTGAACCAGACCTCTCTTTGTAGATAACAAAGGCCAAGATCAATGAACCTATGATGACGGAGAACAAGAACCCGAAGATTGGGCCCCAAATGCGCGATTCCAGCGGCGGTGTCGAGTTCGAGGCCTCTGGAGAGTGCGAGCCGAGAGGACGAGGGGCGGAGGATATGCCTATGACGACAATGGTAGGGGAGATATTCGAAGGGGTGATAGACGCAGAGAGGTACACCTGAGGGACAGACATCACTACGAGGGAAGGTGTAGAAAGTGCATCGCCCGTCAAGAAAAAAGTTGTTGTAGCCGGCGCAGCAACAGCGGTCTGGTCCGCAGAATCGACGAGCGCGGGGGTGGGGGTATCGAATTGTAACCCGCTAACGAAGAATGTTCTTGTCGGAACAGACACGTCAATGGAGAAGGTGATGGTCTGCGTCCCAGAAATGAGGGTATTATGAGTTGGGAACACGGAAGAC
>QGOG01001545.1:0-12211 GCA_003313185.1 Collybia sp. MG36
CGTGCGAGATACCGCTTAGTATTCCGCCTGACGCGCTTGTACTTCGTATTGAATGGAACCTCGTATCGTTTGAAGGGCGCGCGAATATCTAATACGTGCTCATATGGCGTTCCGTCTGCCTCATGGATACGGATAGTCATTTGCCCCTAGAGGGGGTAATGAATTTTTCGACCATGTTCACAAACGCACGTTCTCACCTCAAAAAAAGGGACAGGTTTCAGGAGCGCCTTGGAAACCTCGTTGGCCTCCATTGCCTTGTGTGCCGGTGCCTCCTGTCTCATAGTAACCTCCACCGCCATTTTCTTCCTGTTGAAGGAAGCTGAAAAACCAAAGGACGGGCAACCACTTCCATAAATCCACTGTTCCGCAAAGCTCCTGGGATCCACGCCGCTGACTTTCCTACATGTTCTGAGGAATGCGTGAGTAGAGAGGGCATTATTTTGCATCTCGCCACTAATGGCAGACAGAAATAGCTTGGGCAATACCCGACTTAGGCCCAGTGATGTGCCAGATTTCCCTAATCGGCGGTCGAGAATATGTAGGACTAGAGGGGCTTTGAGATTGATGAACGGTAATGTTGCTGAATCCGGCGGGTCAGAGACTTGGGGTTGGCATATTGGTGGCATACCCCCCACATCCAAATCGAGCACGCGGTGCATGTCCTTCTTGAGCCTGAATCGGTACTCGTTATTCCCCAGTAGTCTCCGGATAAAAAGCCCGGTTATATATAGAGATAATCCATTCACGAGCCAGGTGTCCGACCAATGTTTGGGCTGAATATTGACGCCTATCCACTGGCAGGCAAGGGCGTGTCCAAGAGTGTGGCGGGTTTCGAGGCATTGCTCAATTGCATCCTCCCCATGCAGCACGTCAATGGAGATCAGCGTGAGACTTGAGCTATCAAACCGTTGTGTGGGCAGTTGATCAACGAAGACGACCTTGTAGGATCCAAAGGGGTACGAGCCAAATTCTGTACTGTAGAAGCTCATGGCGGGACGGAGGGCAGATGTGGTATTCCTAAGGAGCGCCTCGTGCCCTGGAAGGCAAAAGGTGTATATAAGAGGCTGTAACGATCCCGTAGGATCGTCGGCCGTGTTGTCAGCGGAGATAGGGAGAATGTGAAAAGGTCCAGCAGCGAAAGCAATGTGTTGTACAGACGTCAGAATAGCTTGAGAAAAAAGAAAGATGGTTTTGTTGGAATTGTATGGATGAGCGACCTGCAGTGGATTATGTCCCGAGGAAAACAGAGAAGATATCGGCATACCTGCTCGACAAGTTCACCACTACATACCACGAGGGTGGGATTGGCCTCGTTCTGTTCATCATCATTGAGGGCTTCAAGTTCCTCTAAATACCGAGGAACAACAAATTCAAATTCCCATGTGCACTTCTCCCACTGATTATCGATACACGGAACCCAGCACCTCGCGGAGTCGGGGGAGGAGGGTGTGGTATATGCATGGGGAACGCGCTTTATGTGGCTTAGACCCATATGTCTCAGATGATGGCGATTTACTCACATATGGGTGTGAATCAGTAGGAAGAACAAACTGAAAACCATCGACAGGATTGCGGAGGCTATAACCGATATTCACCGTGATTGGAAGGAACTCAGTGACATAATGAACACCATGTCCATGTCCAGGGGTCTGAGGTTCCGGAGTGGCGGCTACGGGGACACAAATTCGTTTAGTGAATCGAGGCTGGGAACACCAAGGACTGACCTTCACTGGCAATTGATCCGACAAGAGGCTGCCCTGACTGCCTGGGATACGCTTCTCTTGGGATGGCGATGGAGAGTTCCCCCTCATCGCTCTCTTGCATTGCCGAGTAGATCTTCCGTTTTAATTCTGGATGTCGATGGCAATCCTGGGCATCGTTAGAATTTCCCATGCCAATATGAATGAGCGGGTCGTGGTGAGTAAAGTCAGCCTGATGGCCAGCAACAGTAACGGTGTGAATGGCTACACAAGCCACATAAGCTCTACATATATTTGATACGGCTAGACGACCTACTGCATTGTCGCGAGTGAAGATGAATAGTCTTGAGCTCGCTGCTGGTAGGAACAATGGTAATTTCGGTGTAACCCTTAGTGGGATGAGCGAGCATTGGGTAAAGCCAGGCGCAGAGACTTACCCAAAGAGTCCCCGAAAAGTCAATCTCTAAAACAACCTTTTGGTGACTAGTAGAAACGAGAAAACATGTCAGGAAACTCGGCTGAGAGAACAGCGGAAGCAACATATATAGAGAAACCACGACGAGCGGGTTCGCGGTGAGAATTGGCTCGAGTGTCCATAACCAAGCGAGGAGGGCCTATGAAACGAGAGAATTGAAACCAGATTCTTGAGAGAGAAAGAGTAATTTGCAATGGTCAATGCAAGCTACAAGTGAAACCGGTTGTGCAGGGTATATGGGATGTTGACCAGGACGACAGACTCGGAAAGGGCGAAGGAGTGTGGATTAGGTAATCGACCTACAATCTCGACACCCCCACAATGCCACCCAAATCAATTTTTCGACAACCCGGTGCAAAACATTTCCAGCTTGTTCACCGCTCACAACGGGATCCATTAATCCATGACCCGGATGTTAACCAACAGGTCCTCAAACCATTCGAGCGAGAAAATACCAGGAAGGCAGGCTTATCTATCTGTTGATTGATTTGCGCTGACATTTATTTAGGGCAAATCGCTCAAAGATCTTGAGTCACTTCTAGAATCCGAAACAACAAAAGACCGAGAAAGACATGTTGGAGAAGCGACCTTGTACGGGATCTACTATGATGATACCGAGTATAACTACATGCAGCATCTCCGTCCCGTCGGCATCCAAGAAGACGGTGTTGAAAGCGTTCTCGTGGAAGCACCCTCAACATCCACCTCAAAACACCCTTCTCGAGGCCGTAAATCAAACGCATTCGATCTTGAGGAACTGCCAGATGGAGTATTAGCCTCAGCATACGAGCTCCCAAGGACATACGAATCACAGCAAGCCATCCCAGAATCGCTGAGCGGGTTTCAACCTGATATGGATCCCCATCTACGACAGGTTCTTGAGGCCTTGGAGGACGAGGCTTTTGTGGATGATGATTTGGAGGACAATTTCTTTACACAGCTCGTTCGTGACGGAGTACAAGAACCTGGTGAAGAATTTAGTTTCGAATTCCGGGAAGAATCCACTGAAGATCATGGGCCAACTTCCGAGCAGTTTAGTGATAGTCTGGGATGGGAGCAGCGCTTCGCGCAATTCAAACAGGCACGCGATGCGTCCTTGAATGGCTCTGCTGGGAGCGATGAAAACAGCTCTGAGGGTGGTGACACAATCGGAGGTCTACCAACTATATCTGTGATCGGTGGAAAGCGAAGGAAGGGGAGGAACGGTGCCAGCGATGCATCAGGCTACAGTATGAGCAGCTCATCTATGTACCGCACTGAAGCGCTCCAAACGCTTGACGAGCGATTCGATCAGGTAGGTTATCCCGCCGTACTACCTTTCTTGGCTAACACACAGAAGATGGTACTCAGAGAATACAACGGAGATGACAATGAATCGCCACACTCAGATACAGGTGATGATGACGAGGCCCCAGAACTCATAACCTCGCGCGAAGATTTTGGGTCGATGATGAATGAGTTTTTGAACGAATACGAGATACTCGGTCGAAAGATGAAACCTAAATTATCAGGCGAAACTGGTGCTGAAAAGCTGGATACCCTGAGACGCGCTATGGGCCAGGACGACAGGATATTTGTTGAAGGTGACGACGAGGATTTGGCCGATGATGTGCTGCTATCTCTTGATGAGGATAAGAAAAAAGACCGCTGGGATTGTGAGACCGTTCTGAGTGCGTTAATTTCATGCCCACCAAAGCTGAGATCTGACGCTTTCCTGTCGTAGCGACGTACTCAAATTTGGAAAATCACCCACGCCTTATCCGCGCCCGAGATTCGAGAGCAGGATTCAAGATTTCTTTGGATGCCAAAACTGGACTCCCGACGGTCCAGCAAACACCCTATATCAAAGCACTCGATCCTGTGACGGAAACCGACACATCGGAAGATTCAGGTAACCTTGTCGACTTAGATTTCTCTTTCGCTCAACGCAACTCCGTTCAGGCCCACAACAAACCATCCGCCGGCCACGAGATGAGTCGAAAGAGGCTAAAAAAGTAAGAAAAGACGCTTTCAGAATTCAAAAACAAGCGCGTAGGGCGAGCAAGAAGGAGATGAAAGAGAAGTTTAGCGTCGAGCTCTTGGCGCAAAAGAAGACAATTGTCGAGAAAGAGAAAAGATTGAAGAAATTGTGAACCCCTGTATGCCCTGCTTACCTAACGAACCCAGATGGGACATCCAGATATGAAAGCTCCTATGCACTTAATCGATGATCTTGTCCATTTCACCTTTCCACCATCTCAATTGAACGATCCCAGATGGCATTGCCAGATGCAACATCGATCTTTCTCTTTGCGTTTGTCCTTGTCCTCCTCCCAACACATGCCCTGGCTTTTGGTGCTGGCGACATTCCTGATTTCGCATACCTCAATGGTCAGTTCTTTCCCACATGATATCCAGAGCCGCATGTCACGAACGGACATAGATAAGGCTTTTAGACATGGTGATATAGAAAATATTCTGGAGAACGTGGTGAAGTCTCTTGGTGGTGCCGCCGCCGGGGGGGGCCTTCTTGGTTTTGCTACATCTGTCCTTAAGAATGCAACTGGTGGGTCGAAGTTTAGCAAGAGTGACATCAAGAAAGTCTATTTTGTATGAGAGATCCTTGATGTGAGCTTCGGAATAAAACTGACATGCTATCAATAGGGCAACTGGCTACGAGATTACTCCCAGGTTTATAGTCATATTGCTCATCCATATGTGGCGGCTACTGAATTGTACCCCTTCGGGATATAGGCGATGGATATCGCTGGACTTAGCAAACTCACTGCCGACAGTTTGGTTCTGGTTGTTTCTGTGCTTGGCTTCATGGTACAACTTTCATAACCACCACTCCGACCACTGTATAAGTAATTCTTTTGATGTAGACGTTCGGCTTTGCCACCGAGGAATTCCAGGTTACCGCTGATCGGTTAGGTGTCTATCTACCTGTGGTGCGTAAAAGTACCAATTCTAACACGATTTTTCAATCATCTTTTGTAGGAACATATTGATAACCCAAAGTCGGTTGCACGGGACCCCTCCTTGAAAATCTTTAATCATCGATTTATAGAGGATATGCTCAAAAGGAGGGAGATGCACGGCAATTTCACCCCAAGCTCCGCCCTCCCGTGGATAATCGTGAACTTGAAATCGATGAACGGACAGGAATGAAGGTTGTGCTAGTTTCAGAAGTTTGAGCCATACTTACAAACCAGCAGAACTACATGGCGACTGAAAATCAAGGTTGGGATACTTCTACCGCCCTCGTTCGACGAGTATTTCAATCCTGCATCGAATACGGACGCCGGGCCCGCGGAAGCGAGGGCGCCGATCTCTGGGAGACCTACCGCTTGCTTGGGACGGGGTTGCATACAATGGAGGACTTGTTAGCTCACAGCAATTGGTGTGAAATTGCACTGAGGAAAATAGGCCACCAGGAGGTCTTCTGTCATGTTGGTGACCAAGGTAAACGCTCTCGATCTCCGATGAGAGCAAAAAAAAATAACCCCACATAGTTGAGATCAATACCCCCAATGGCAGAGCACCCCCACTTGTCACTGGTACCTTCGGAGGTGAGCAAATGCGCTCCCCCCACAGAGTAGCACCGAGCCAATCTCACCCCTAGGAGCCGACTTTCTGCACTCTCTCATGGGCGAGGCGACTGAGTACGTTTCCCGCCTGTCTTCAGTGGGCCATTATTAACAAATGATCATAGTAAGCTGAGCCAGGCAAGCGTGACTGATCTGTCAGATAAAATGAGTCAGGTTGGGCTCCATAATTTCTACGATGTTGAAATCCCTTCACTAATCCCATTGAGATAGGCAGCTCAGGGTAATAATAATAACCTTTCTACTCTCAAAGCCATCCTCGGAAAACTTCCTATCGGTGGTGGCAATGATAAAATTCAACAGGGCGAAGAAATACACGCACAGGCTAAGGCGTACAACTTTGACCCTAACAATATTGCCCCTCCAGAGGTGCAGCAGCAACTCCTGGACCTCTTGAAATGGCGCGATGGGGTCTACAGGGATGTCTTGGCTAAGATCGAAATGGTCCCTGGTCTCAGTGATCTCATCGAGGAGTTAACCAACGCCTTGAATGCTTGTGAGCACCACCCAATATCACTTGTCATATCTATCTGATGATTTTCCCAGATGTATTCACGGTCATTGCCCCATGGCTCACAGTATGTATAACTTGACCTGAAATTATAACATAATCGCTAAAACATCTTGAAGCCCATTTTACAACAGGCCACCGGTGTTTTGGGGGAAGGTAGCAAAGCTGTGATAGATTCTGATGATCAATATGAGGTATTGCATGATCGATATAAATAATAAAATTCAATGACATCTTCAGGTGTTCAATAACCCCAACGCGTCCGATCCCTCCCACAGTATGCTTTCGAAGGTAAGCTCCTTATGTTGGTGATTTTGGAGAGGAACTCACTCCACGGAAGGATCATTTCGGTCTCATTTTAAATGAACCAGCGGGTAAAATTGCCCAGTTGGTGGTTGAACACAGCGTCAAGCTCATTGTTCAGGTAAGTCACACTATTAATAAGTGGTTCTTTGCCCTTAGAGAAAATGCAGGCTTGGTCAGATGATAGAAACCCAGATGATACAATCAACCAAGTGGGTGAATTGCTTCCCGACTTATAGATGGACCAATAACCGTATGGTTAGATTCTCGAAGCATTCCACCACCCATATTATGCGTCTGGGAGATCAGAAATTCAACGCCAAATGTTTGACCATATGGAGAGGTGGATTGGCGGTCTAGGTCCCGAAGTAGCGAGGCAAACTATAGAGGCGCTGACGAAGGTCCCATATTTTGTTGGATAATCAACTGGTGTCTAATTTCTCCTTCAGGATAGCGTTCGTAATGGCAAAAACAAACGGCTGGGTTCCGAGGGAGAGAGCCAAATGGAACCCGGTTACGGCGGCCATAGTCACGGAACGAGTAGTTCCTATCATCCCAGGCCCCAAGCCGGTGGTCCAGGAAGAAACCAGAATTCACCACAATACAGTGGGCAGCAGAAGTATCCTCAGAGCGAGTCCAACAACCCCCGACCACACCAAAGAGACAGTGGTAATACTTTATCAGCCAACCGGCCTGGTACCGATGGGTATCAGCCCTCGTATGGGACTGGTCGAATCAGCCACGGTGGTGATCATACAGGAGGGCGTGGTGGTTACGTACCCGGAGAAAGTAACACGTATGCGGGTGGTAGGAAGGCCGATCAGGATGAGGATTCCAGTGCTTATTCTGGCGGACGCACAGCATACGGAAGCGACACGTACGATGGTTCCGCTCGCACTTCCCATCGTGGGGGAGAAACCCAAGCACACTCTCGACCTGCTGAATTCGATGCGTATAGCGGCGGAGCCGCCGCATATGGCCAGTCTCAGACTGACTATCGTCGTGGGGGAGAAAATCCAGGATACTCTCGGCCCGCCGAGTCTGATGCCTATGGCAGCACTCCCTCTTATGGGCAATCTCGCACCGAGTCAACTTACGGAGGCGGACACAGTAACCACCCAGATACTCGAACAAGCCGTGAAAATGAATCGCGAGACTCTTATGGTTCGGGGTATACTTCAGAGTTGCGTCAGGATAATTATGGTTCACGCGAGGAGAGTTACGGTTTGCGCCGTGAGCCTGAAAGTCAAAACACTTACGGTCGGAGTGAAGAAACTTATGGGTCGAAGTCCACTTATGGCGGATCTCGGCAAGCCGAACATGAATCCAATAAACATTCTCAGCAGCCACATCAATCCAGGCAATCGGGTCATGAAGAAAAGCACAGGACCAAAAATTCCAGTGACGATGAACCGCGCCGCGACAGGCGTGATTCCGGAGAGGACGATAGATCCGGTGGTTATGGCTCCCGCCATAGGCGTGACTCGAGCGATGGTTCTGAGAAGTACAAACAGGATAAGGAACATAAGCACCAGGGTGGCAGTGGATACGCACCTGCATATGGCAACCGAGATGATGAAAGTAGCGGATACGGAAGGAATACGTATCAATCAACTGGTTACGTGGGGGGGGCTGCACCATCGTACTCAGGAGGCTCGGCATATGGGGAAACCGGCTATGCCCCGGTCTACGGGAGTGGTAGGCAGGAAACATTTGGCGCAGAAAGGTTGAAACTAGATGATGATGAGGATAGTGACAACCAATCCAGGAAGCATAGGAAGAAGCACGGTTCCAATCATTGATTTTCAAACGAGATCACACTTTCTCCTCAATGGCTAGTGATGAACATTGAACTAAATATGTTTTCCTCTTCCGAAATGTAACAGTAGCCCTCAAAGTAGGGAGATGATTCCTTGACCATATAATGGTTGTGCGCTTATTACATGATGATGGTGTACTACTTTTCGTAGCGAGTGATAAAGTTGCTATATATTCATGCTCGCCGACCTCTGAAATGGCATCCACCGAAGATCATGAAGAACAAGTCGGGTCTGAGATAGATCCCATATGGACCACAAGCCGCACAGCGCGGCAGATCTATGCATTGGGCCAAGTCGAGAAAGTGAGCACCATGATTGGGGCTTTCTTGTAAATTATCAATAATTCTTCCAGGACATCAGTCGCCTCCTCTCGTTGGCTGCATCATCCGTCTCGTTGCTTACCTTGCCCCAGACGGACGGGCCTGATGATAATCTTCCGCAGGGCGAGGAAAGATCGGAACAATTCGTTCTAGAAGTCAGTGAATATTTTGAACGTCTTGATGTATGTCGCCTTTGAACACCACCCCGTTCCCCATCGTAATTCGCAAGGTATCGCTAGTCTATACAAGTCGCTCTACGCTCCTCACTAGCCCACATCCGACATTCGCGAATTGCCCCGTCCGCGATCAACGCCCCTGCAAGTAACTTCGTGCCCCCGTGGCTGGGTGTGGGTCTCCCGTCTCGACAGGGTGCCACGCGAGAAAACCGTGGTTTACAGGAGGAAACAGTCGAGAGCAATGCGTGGAAAGGCATACTGGACGCGCTTTCGCGTCTCAAGGCCGCACAAGACGCGAAGCATCACCATTCCGATGCCCCGCAGGACCACGATTGACATGAACATGGGATCAGTAAATGTCTAGTCCTGCATCGCCCCTGGATAGCATCGGATGCTATCCGGATTTATTGCGTTGCGCGAGATAGCAATCGGGTGTATGTACAGGCCGGAGATGCAGAATAAAATTTATGTGTAACGGTATTTATAATTTTAATCGGCTTAGCCCCGAGGAACTCCACTGTCATGTTGTTCGTTCACAAAGTACCGCGGGAGGCTAACTGCAGTGCCAATGGAGGCCAAAATTTTGCCTACAGGCTATGGCCGTCTGTCGGGACGTGAGGTCGGTAATCCGGGAATAGCATTCGCGGTCCTGATGCAAGGTCCCTAGTAGGTTTGTTCCTGGAGGATCTTACCGTGAAAGGAGAGACCACTAGGTTGTCGCTGATCTACGGAGAGATAATAGGTATCCCCTAGATGGGTCCAAGCATAAGTGATATGTTGCGGGAGATGTTGATATGTTGATATACGTGTGGCTACATCGAAAAAGAAAATACATGAAAATTTTTTGGAAGTTACGGAACTTGAACATAGATAGAAAGATATATATGCATGTCAGAAGCCTGCTTCCACCAGGCCTCTTCTTATATCTGCGTGCGCCAGCTCTGACTGCTGCACCTCCTGACTTCGCGTCCAGTACCACTGAGCATCGTTGGAACTCCCTGCGCGTAGGTTGGTAGTGATGAAATTCATCGTCGGCTCGTTTTCAGCAAAGTGGTACGGCCTGGGTTGATACCGAAGCATCGCCGACACAGCGTCATACCAACGCTTTCGAGCCGTAAAACAGATTTGGCTACCTTTATCCTCAAATTTGTCTTGGATGTGAACAATATCGGTGAGGAACATTCCAATGAACGGGACACACGATCCTTCGACGCTCTGGAGAAGACTGCGATAGCCGGAGAATCCGCCAGTAGGTTCGTTGTATTTCAACAAACCATCGAGGGTAGACTTGCGACCCACATGGGCCCAAGTGAGAAGCAATCGGGTGATTACGGTACTCGAGAGTGCGTTGATTAGCGCGCTCATGGAAGCAAAATTATTGAGATTCCGACATTTCTATCGGCAATTGGGGATCAAAGCTCATAATTTGCTCCGTGACTCTGTACTTACCTCAGCGACTTTGATCCAAAAATCAACGGTATCCGCCCGTCTACTAAGCATCTCATTGTTGAGAATGCTCGTCTTCACCCAGCCGGCGAGTTTGTCATGTGTGGAACAAAAGCCACACAGATTGGCAACCACATCTCCTGTCTGCGTCTTGGCATATGTTATGCATTCCTGTGGGGAAATCTTGGCGTACAACCTATACTCAAGAAGCGATAATTGTTCGGCGATGTCGGCAGGGTCCAGGCGTAGGAGATCGTTTTTATGAGCGCGAGGTTTTCTCGTTTTGCGGTTGGGGTAGATGGGGGATTTGGGATTCGCGAACGTCTAACCAAGGATGATCAATCATGAGACCAAATGACATGACATGACGACACACACCAGACGCTCAATTGTTTGAATGATTAATTTGGCAGTAAGCTCCAAAGGGGACGGGGCCACAATCAAGGCGAGGAAGTCAGTAAGGCGCTGGGCTATATGCGGTTCCTCCTCCAATAGCCTGTGGTCTTCAAGCCATATCGTAAAAATGGTGAGCACACGCCGGCGGGTTGGGAAGAGCCGTTTGCTCTTCCAATCCTCAAACTCCGCGTTGTTCATCTCAGGTGGATGCATGTGAAACCTATCCGCGGCCATGTCGAACAGTTGGTCAGCACTCATGAAGGTTCTGAAAGTCATCAAGAATATGTTGCGAAACGTTGTGTCCTCCGCCATTTCTGTAAACATATCATGAACAGATATTTCATTTATAGAGTGTAATCGTACTGATGGCATCTTTGGTCAAAGGGTCAGAGGTTAGTCGTTCAACGAGAGCGGTCACAGTCCCGATCCGAATGTTGCCGGTATCGTCAATGTCAAGCTCATCTGAGTGAGCGGGTCTGAGGTACCACGGGATAAAATTTTGCCTCTGCACATCGGACAACTCATACTTCTCAGGCCGTGTGCGCTTTATTGAAAAATCGGGTGCCTCGGACATATCTGAGTTGAAGTGTTTTTCAATGTGCTCATACTGAGGGCCTATATCAACGATGAGAGGCGCTCGTGAAAATGGTAACTGATCGTCAACCCGGGAGGGTCTCCGGGGTTCAAACCTGGTACTTGGTGTGGTGGCTGAGAGACCACGTCTGGATTCTGGGGGTATACCGTCTTTCGTTGGGGGTGTGGGTGGTTGAGGCATTGGTGTAGACGGCGAAGGAGGAGGAAATGGACGCATGTGGGTTTCCGTGGGTAGACTATATCCGCCCCTTGACTCTACAGGGGACACCCTGGTTTGGTCATGGACCGACGACAGATACATTGGGGTGGAAGACTGGTCGTCCATACGTCAATGAAATCAAGAAATGAATGCAGCAATTGACGTACCGGAGCGGGGTTAAGGTCGTTCCAGATGTGCATTGATGAGGGGACAGGCTCAGGATCATATAATTGGGGATTGCGAGATATGGGGGCAGAATTGTAGAGTTTTTCGGCTTCGTACTCGTAAACCCGAAGCCCCTCCCGGACATTCAACAACTTCTCGGCCATTTCATCAGAAAGAGGTTCTACAAATGCTTGCGGAACCCATCCAACAATCTCCCCTCCCCTGCGCATGGCAGCCCACCACCCTGAATTCTCTTGCTTGACGATTTCAAGAATCTCATTTTTCCGAAAAGAGAGCTGGCCAGGATCATTGGAGTGGAAGTCATACATGCAGAGAACGGAGAACATGGTCCATTCCAAGTCCCCGCTTGTGGGGGTTGTGCTAGTGGTGCCCACACTGGCGCGAGCGGAGGATGATGCTGGAGAATTCGAGTCAGGAGAGGCGAGGAAGTGCTGAGGGTCATACGGAGAGGGATCGATATAAAGATGCAAGGATTGGCGAGGATTTTGAGGATGTGAA
>QGOG01001551.1:0-15464 GCA_003313185.1 Collybia sp. MG36
TGTAAGAACGCGGCCATAGCACTGCCTTCGCCCCGTAGGAGCGCACTTCCATACGCACGCTCATCCATGCGCTTGTTGGCGTTGAATCTTTGAATAGGCTGCGGCCCAACTTCGTCGTCATCGTCATCATCGTCGTCAGAGGCGCCATTATGCGATGAGGGTGGAGGCGCTGCAGAGGTCTGCCGGATGGCACTGTTTGGCAGGGCGACAGATGCGGATGGCTTAACCACCCATTCGTCTTGCGACGCGCTTGGACTTGGGCTCCGCGGCCGCCTGTCTTTCACCTGACTCCTGCTTCTACTGCGGCTGTCGGATCGCCCACTGCTCCTCTTCTTCTTTCGGTCCTCTTCCTCATAGCTCCTGTGGCGTGTGCGTGATCTCGATCGTGAAGCCGAGCGGTGACGCCGCCGCCTCTCCTTCTCCCGTCTGCGCTCCCGGTCTTTCTCCTTCTTTGCTCGTTTGCGCTCCCTTCTTTCACGGCGGCGCTTATCATCCTCTGATGATGATGAATCGCTTGAGGATGCTGAGCGCGCGCGTTTGGACTTTCGGCTTGACTTTTTGTGCCGCGGTGACCTTCAAATTCAAGAAGATGAGTAATAATAATTGTCAGATAACTGGACGACGCACAACCCACGGGATGGAGCCTTGGGAGAAGGAGGCCATGGATTCGCCACGGCATTTCCACGCTGGATCCTTCGACTGAACCATAAATTGAGCACTCAACCACAACAAGAAAACCACCCAGCCACAACATACCTCTCCAAAAAGTCTCCACCACCTCCACCAAAATCCCCCCCGCGCCTGTTGGAGTACAAGTTTTCTGGCTGGCGCCACGGAGCCTTAGACTCCCCCACCGGTGGCGGAGGGGGAGCGGGCCTGCGGTAATCGTCATACTGGGGGCTGGCTCGCCTCGGTTGAGCATCGCGATCATTGAGTACTCGATCCCTATTATCCCTTCCCCGTCTGCTGTCTTCATGTGGTGGCCGCTCCCGCGCTGTGTTTCGGTCTCTTTCCCTGTCTCTGCCTCTATCGCGGCTGCGGCTGCGAGGGGGCGTGGGGCTTCTGCGCCGGCGCTCGGGAGGAGAAGGAGAGCGACCCTGGGAGGCGTAGTAAACTTTTGGAGGGTCTTGCGGAACGAGACCTAGTCTGGAGGGGTGGATGGTCGCCATTCGGTCTGGGGTGTTCTCTTGTATTGATGTGCTGTGCAGCGACTTGATTCTTGAAAAGCGCCTCCTGGATCAAACACACCAATACAATGACGGACTATAAAACCATCCGCTTTGGCTTCTCCGAATCCTTCAATTCTACTCCCAACTACCACCCTCAAACAAACGATACAGCAGGCACAATGCGTTCAATCTATATTCTACTCCCAGTCATCTCTACCCTAGGATTCACAGCTGCTCTTGTCCCCACACTCATGTCAGATACTGCAAACATGCATCCAGCAGCCCTAGATTTTGCCCCTCGCCAGGTACATAATGCGGATTATGGTTCATCGAGCCCACCCAATCCAAACTCTGGCTCCGCGGGGTCTGGCTCTACTAGCGAATCTGCTCCTCCCCCACCTGCGTCCTCAGGCTCATCTGATGCTCCTGGGAAAACTAAACCTGCACGCGACCTATCCCTGTCGTTTGGACTCTACTCGCTCAGCGATGATACGGCATCGAAGCCAGGAAACGAAGGCAGTGCCGAGTCCTGGCCACTTGCGTTCGACACTCTCCCCAGCCGCGACGTTCGATGGAAGCGGCAGAATGCTGGTACCTCTCCTAACGCGCCTGCCCAAGCCGACGCGGATATCAATGGGGATCAAGTACATTCGCCAAGGTCATCCAGGTCATCAAACGGTATTACCGGTGGCAGGTACAAAAGAATAGTTGTGCAAGATTAATGTCGATGATGGGTTTGTGTGCGTACATGCGCGGTTGCCAGATTGTATACATCATTCATATTGTATTCTTTTCTTCATCGTATGGTTGAACTGAGTCTTGAATATCGGATTGTGAAGCCTCAAGATTGTCGCTAGTATTGATTGGATGCGAGCGGGCACTGCTGAATTAGATCCTCCAGGAGATTGCCAACAAAGGCGGTCCACCTCTATCCATATATGCGCCCGGATAACTTGTTGGAACCCTGTGCGGAGGGTGCATTCACTTACACGAGATGTCCTAACCCAACTCCCCATAGCAGGAACAGGTATGTATTATTATGGAATCCAAGCCCCCATTCCACAGCCGCACGGGTTGAGGCAATTACCTCCTCAACAAAGATACGGCACTGGGGTATATCTACTCCACTCCCCCATCGCGCATATCCACGTAAGGCTACTTGATCAAACACTCCACCCCACCCTTCATCAGCCCAATTGCTGCGCGGTGCTGGCTTACAGCGAGCACGATGAAGCAGTGCCAGATACAATGCGAGCCTACGCAAATCTGTTGAGTCTCCTTGTCCTACAAGCCACGTATCGGCACAAGACATACCACAGCCAATGCGATCAAGCCGTGTGCGCCACAACGCAGGGAGGAATCGCTCAGGTATATGGGTGGCGTAGAATACAAGTCCAATAATGTACGAGGCGAGCGAGGGGAGCACCGGAGCTGTCCATATGGATTAGGTCGTAAATCTCAGTAGTCAAGAGAGAGGGCGTACAAATAAAATGTAGCGCTTCACGCGGAGAATGAAGGACTGCCAGTGTGGCAAGGGGTCCGATAGCTGAAAATGCGAGGCACAGGAAAAATGTGATGCGCCAGAACTGGGGTGGGGGTATGAGCTTCGACTGTGATGACAGCAGAAAAATCAGAAGGAACGGCACTGACCCGATATTCGTACTTGTTGAACCACTCCATGAACGGGAACGAATTTCCTGCTACCCCCATGAGGAAACACAGTGCCAAGAACGCCTTCCCAAGCTCTGGATGACACTGGAACCCGTAATGTACCACCGTACCCACACTTGCACTAATCAACCTTCCGAGAAGTATGTGTGAGCACTGCTGCTCAGCAGGAAACAGGGTGGACCTACCACCCGATTCCAACATAATCGATCCGGGCGCAGAAGTCCATGCTGGCTCGGTGGGCACACCCAGACATGGTATGCCATACTGCACTGCTTAATAGGCAGAGGAGAGCAAAAGCCATGAAAAGTGTTTCGGGAGTGTGGATCAGCGCGGGGGTATGGAGCAGGGGTAACAAGGAAGTGGCACCCCAGAGGAGGAAAGGAATTAGGTGGGTATGTATGTTGACTGTGGGTGAGTCGTTAGGGAGTCCACCGGGGGTAAAGAGCTAGCTTACGGGTCTCGTTGTGGAAGGCGAATAAGGACATGATAATTAGAGGCCACCGTTCTAGGGGTATGAATCTACCGATTCCCAAGGTGAGGATGAGAAAGGAAGGGGCCAGAACGCGCACCTATAGCCCTGGGTAACAAATGGATTGTTTCTCCATTGCTTGGGCAAATCAGTGTATTTAATGAGACGGATTCCATCGAAAGATTGTTTGACCGCATGAGCGACCTCCATCGCGGCGCGCTCAAAGAGGTCTTCACCGTCGTCCGGGGCAGATTTTAGGAGTTCAGTGACGATGTCCGAAGAGAGAAGCGAATCAAGCAGATCAGAGAGCATGGTGCTAGGTGCCAGTGTCGTTGCGCCGAGCCCCGACGACAGCTCCATGGAAGCAAGGTGGGAATGAAGGTTTTGCAAATGATCGGAGAGAGTTGGTATATAGCTCAGAGGTTGATGGAAGTCCATCTCATTAAATCGGTTCCGAACATCATCGAGCTTCGAGCACATGTCTGAGAGGCCGAAATCAGGAAGGTGCGATCTGACGTCTGGAATATCGGGGAGGTGTGAACGCATCTCCTGCAGCCGCGGCACATCTGGGAGGTCGGGGAAGTGAGATTTCAGACTTTCGACCGAGATGTCGGCAAAGTGAAATTCGGGGAGGTGGGAGCAGACGTCTGTGCGGATGGAATCAAGCATTTCGAGGGCAGTTTGAGCCCACTTTCGGGCATCCTCGATGGTCATTTCACCCATCGCTTTCCAGGCCTCGAGGTCCGGAGATTCGAGTTGGGATAAACGCCTTTCGAGCTCTGCGAGATATGAGAGGACGAGGAATCGCAACGAGGCGAGGGTTTGGGTTGGGGAGGCAGTTGAAAGGTCCAAAGCCTCGAGGGAAAAGGGCAGTGGCTGGCATAAATTGATTCGATGAACAGGCCGTCTCCGTGTGGTTGGGGTTGAGAGACGGCGTCTAGCCCTTCGTAAACGGACGTCCCGTTCTGTCATAATGAAGGTGGTGGTGGTGGCAGACATTACAGGACAAAAACAGACTATGGTATACCTAGAGCTGGAGGGATATCAGCCGCTTGATACGGGAGATCTGTATGTTCATACCGTCAAAATCAAAAGAAAAAAAAAAAAGACCAACGAAGGCCCGGATGTCACGGTCTCAGTTGGAAACGAGTAGTGGAGAGCTGAGTAGATCATTGATAATGATGACAAATCTGGGAGACGTCTGACATCGCGCAAACCCACTATCGAGTCAAATCAATTCAGTGCTTGACTCACCCATAGCACTAGGTCACTGGCATTGCTCGTATTAAAGCTGATGAATCGCCACGGACTCTAGAGCATAACATAACCCTCCCAGTGTTGTTAAAATGGTCGTAGCCATCCCGAAAATATTAGTAGTTGGACTTGGAAACTTACCCTTTCCAAAAACCCGCCACAGGTCCGTTGATCAACATCCCAACTATTACCCCACTGATTATCACAATTACTAGTGTTGGTCAACTGATTGTTGATTCTCTCGCATCACGCCTTGGCATTCACATGTCATCAGACCGGGGCGGATATTCTGGTCAACGCGACGTTATGCTAGGCGATACCCTCGTCTCGCTCACCCTCTTCAAATCTAGTGAGCCTCTCCCTGCCTGCAGTTGTTCAAACCTAACCACCCGCAGAATCCCTTATGAATATCTCCGGCCCCTCAATCGCTGCCGCATACCGCAAATCCGTTGCTTCCCCCACCTCCCTTATTGTCCTCTCCGACTCGCTCTCGCACAAACCACAAACCCTCTCCGTACGCCTCGGTGGATCCGCCAACGGCCACAATGGAGTGAAGAGCATTATTGCAGCTTTAGGTGGAGAGATGGGATTCTATCGGTTCCGGGTGGGCATTGGACGCGACGAGATGGATGCAGCTACGTACGTGATGCGTAATTTGTCCGTACACGAGCGCCGCTTTTGGGAAGATCAAGGGTTGGATCTTGTATTGGGACAGGTGGAGGTGATCGCATCGAAGCATCCCCGTGGTGGGTAGTAAGCTTCGTGTTGGAATATTTCTGATGACCTGCACCAGGTTCATAGCATGGCCATAAGCGGAACCTCCCGAAGCGACGACACAGCACTCGGCAGTGATATGCCCTTGCCATCGTTATTGAGCACCACGCACGACAGTTGCATCTTGGACGCCTGATTCCTTGAAGCGGACAGTCCGTGTCCCAAGCTCATTGTCGATAGCCAGGTATGTATCCCTTGATGGGGCCAGACAGGCATTCATGATAGAATTGCCCGAATATATTCGTTTCAATTTGACACCCATCCATTGACTTGAACTTCTTCTCATCCTTCCACGCCCGCTGAAATCGCCCGCCACTACTGCAGCCAAACTGCGAATGCAAGTCCGCAAAATATTCGATCACCTGCTGTCTAAAATAGTCAACCGTACTAGACTCATGGAGTCAACATGCCGTTCAAGAGACATGGGAAGCCTGACGCCGACAAAGGCAACAAATCGTGGTTGGAAGTCGGGTCCTCGAAACCACTTTCTTTCCCACCGCGGGCAAGGCATCCGACTATGAATTGAAATTCGCTTGCTCGCACCCCCATTGAGGCATATTCTGGGGTACGATCTCCGCAGACTGGATTCGGAACGGTTTCGACTACTCAATGACGTGGGAGAAGCCCCCTTGTAAATTCGTTGGGGAAACCTCATGACCTCCAGGTGTTGTAAATGGCGCGCGACATCGATCGTCGTTCCGAACAATAAACATCTCAGAGAAATGATGGTAACGTCAGTGTACAACTATCACCAACTCTGACAGTCCCAGAATATTTATTGCCACCGTTGATTGCCACCGCCGGAGGTTCATCATTGGTTCAACGCGATTTGAGAAGGGGTTCACTTCCAGAAGGCCAAGAGACCCAGGAAGCGCGGACGATTCAAGGTAAATATCGATGTCACTTTCGGCGGCCATGATCTCTTCATAGTGTCCAGCTTACATACAACCCATGCAGGGAGCAAGTTCGAACGCCCCGCCTAGCCATAGGTTTCGTTGAATTTTTCTCATCGCGTACTTGCAGGTAGAGATTGTAGAAGACCGTAAAACGGCCCACAGGATACATAGGGTTGATCGCCTTTGTCCTGGACGGATGCTTGTATACCTCACGTCGGTAGCATGAATGTTCTAGCACTTGAACCTCTATATCCAAACTTGATTTAGTATACATGGGGCCCAGCAACTAAAAACCCCAGAGCCCTTGTATCCCGTTTGGGGTTTCCAAGGGTTAGTAGTATGAAATCCTGGTGGAATTTAAATTGGGTTTCTTACTTCGATCGGCATCTGGGGTTCGCATAATTATACGGATTTACTTATTATAACAGTCCCCTGGATGGTCTTACAGACGCATCCTTACGTTGGATAAATTGTCGATAAATGAAACCGGTGCGAGTGGGAAACATACCGTGGGAAATGCCGTTATTCGGTTATCAAACGCATCATGGCCATTCTTGGCAAGTGACTTTCTCCCATAGTCAGACATCCTCAACCTTCGCTGACTATTATTGTTCGGGACTCAGTTTCTGATATACCCTAGTAAGGACCCACCATCGGGTTTCCGGCACTGTATTCGGAATCACTATTACACTGTCGTTACCCCCCGTGAACATCACGATGGATGTTCAAGTCCTGCAGGCTAATTGCGATAGATTGCTAGACCAGTATCACTCGAACCTGCAGAATATTGCATCGTTGCAAACCATCCTCCTTCGTGACATCTTACCCTCTGTCGCCGATGAACTGCAGCTTAGTCCGGATGCCACGGAGTGGGCGAAGGAATGGCTACTTGATACATGTACGTATTCACTTCTAACTTCTACCAGCCGCATGCCTAATGTGTGCATCATCATGGATTGCCATTAGCCACCGTATTTAGGATTTCCCGGGTAAGTTGTGCTAGTAAATCCCATGCGCCCCTGACCTCGTTGACCCCGCGGCCACCCAGCGCCATCATTTCACGAGGTCGTTTGCTATGGAAAACTTACGCAAGACCTTGGTGTGGAGGCTCGCGCATCTATGGCCTCCGACACTCCCAGATCCGACGCCCGTGTTGCATTGCCTCCCCGGCTCCGCCCGCGACCCCCTGGGCCGTCCGATCTTGGTTATAGAAGTGGTTCCCTTCAATGAGAGTTCGGATGCGGTGAAGCATATCATCATACAGGCTGCTGAGCGGCTTAGAAGCCGCCTGCAACATCTCGACACACTGAGCACAAAGCCCACATTGCAGTATATTGTTCTCCTGGATTTGAAAAGATTATCATTTCAGAAGATTGTGAGCCCCACCCCCGGTGGCACCGTGTAGAGCGGCTGGCTGAATTCGAATTGCTCATCATATTAGAATATTGAACTCATCTCATGGATACTTCGCGAAGTGATGCCGCGGTTTCCTGGAATGTTGGCAGCAGGTATGCCTCCCACGAACGATAATAAATCGCAATTACACCACATACTATAAATGAACTGACTCAAACTCTCCATCCCACAGCCTTCATGATTAATTACTCGCTTGCCCACAGAGGAATGTGGAGTGTCATCAAGTTGGTGGCTCGTCAATTACAATGGATCCCCAGCTTCTGTTCTGATGCCCCCGTGTCCTGCCTTAGACGTGTCTTGCCGGCATCGGCCCTCTCGCGCGTATTTTTTCTGACGGCGGACGAACTGGTACACTACCTCACGCCTTCGGCGCTTCCTCAAGGTCGTGCGAGGTTTTCTACCTCCATGCTCGCAACCATAATTAACGGTAATTGATAGACTATGGTGGGACCCTACCCTTACTGAGGGATTTGCGGGATTATCGGGAGATACCTCCAACCCTACCCCAAGCTACTGCAAACACGTTGGTGATACCCAATCACGCAGACACGCCACAGCCGCAGCCAACCGACTCCTCCCCACCTGACCAGCCAGTTCCTGGGTCGATTTCACCCACCTCCCACCTCAACCCTTTTTTTGGATACCCGGTGTCCTCCGCCCATGGCTTCCCATCCCTGCCTCATGGACGCCGTAGGAAAAGGGATCTTGCCAAAACTCTCGCTCGGCTGCTCTGGTTACGTTGGCGTTCACCCATCATCTTTACACTACGAGTCATATTACTTGCTGTTCTGATCAGGATTTGTGCTCGGCGAGGGCTCATGCGTTTCCAGATCATGCCTCTCTCGTCCGTTGTCTGGACGAAAGCACTTATGGACTCGAATATATTACACCTCGGGCATGAGTCCGCGCTTGCGGCACACAGAAATTAATTCATATCCACGAGCCCTACTTCATTCTACTGATTGTGAGAGAATCTATGATATCGTGATGACCTCTCCCTCCCACCCATGAGCGAGTAATAATCACTGTCCCGTAACTGAGCCCAACCAGTTCCACAGGCATGTGGTACTTGTTGCCTTGTATACCTGTGCGCTGGATCACAGGAAATACTCCGGCAACTAGATCAACATGATAGTGATGAGGAATGGACACGGTTATAGATCGTGATCCGCACCTTTCCCCCCGCGCTCTGAGCGGCCTGTTGACTCGGCCCGTCTCGCTCGTTTTCTGGTGCCGCGTCGAATACATTAAAGTACATCGAGCCGCCGGGGCCGACCTCTAGTATACTAGCAGAGTTTCCGCAGCGATAACAGTAATTCGGGGCTGACCAAACCGTGGATAGATGCTTATCGAATAATGATGCATAGCCTTCCATGCAAAGCTGATGGGCTCGGAGGATATGCGACATCTTATTTTGGTCGAGGAACTTGTGTACCACACCCGACCCGAAAGTGTAGCCTGCACCACTGCCGGGTATGTATAAGCAGGGAAAAGAAGGTATGAATGGTAGAGCCACACCGAGGAGATATAGCAAAGTCTTCCTTTTCGGGATCAGGATCTGACCAGACGAGGTCCGCCATCGGGCCCTCGTGTGGTATTTCTGGGAATTGAAACGTTTTCTTCAGTGATGTGAAACACGAGTGCACGGGTAAAGCCGACCTCTGAAGCGATCAACAACTTTGATCTGGTCTATTGAGTGTATAGATGGTGACAGTCCTATGGAACTGGTGTGAGCCGCGAATAGTGACACAACCGAATAAGTACCTCCGTGAACACAAAATATCCGGTCGTCGATTACCACGGACAGCGTCAAAAAGTCAAACATGTCGGTGAAGTAGGTCCATACGTGTGAGGAGCCGTATTTTCGTACACACTCCGTGTAAAACCCATACGTCTGACCACGGTTGTCAAGAGCTTGGCGTGCGATCGGACAGGAAAAAAATAATAATGATAACTGACCTGCGTAACTGCCCTCGATTCATGGTTGCCTCGAATGAGCTGCACCCTGTCAGGGTATCGCAGCTTCAAGCACGTCAAGAGTGAGATGGTTTCGACACTAAATAATCCGCGGTCCACATAGTCCCCTGGAGGCTTAGTTTCAGGCAGAGAACCCATGCTAGATGAGGGGGACGAACCAAGGAAGAGGTAGTTTGTGTGAGGCGCGTACCCTCCTATGCGAAAAATTTCTATTAGGTCATAGAACTGGCTTGTGTCCTCAATCAGCTCACCAACACAAAACTCATGGATAAACCGTGACTCACCCATGAATGTCACCCACCACAGTCACTGGTGCGCTGACATGCACAACGTTTGATTCCCGCATGAGCACTTCTTTTGTCTTTTCACATATCTCTCGTAACAGGGCTTCGTGTAAAAGCTGCTTGCGAAGGAGCTGCTGGATACATGCATCGAGATCGAAAGGTGCCATATTTTCGTATTTGGCATGATTGCAAGCATTAGCCCTTTGTTTATGCCTGACTGCTACCAGCCCCTACCCCAAACACTAATTCATATTGACTTCATTCATGCAACCGACCACCTGTTTATGACCTTGCCGCAACCTATTCTCGGCTACGATTTTATGCTGGTACTTCCAGGAAGCAGTATTGATATGTCGCACGCAAAAAAACTTCAATTCTGTCTGATGTTTTAGACGGGAATTATTTACCCCTTGACAGTCATTTCTCACCCTATGCATTCTCGGTGCACTGACTGTACATCAAGGATCGCTTCCTCAAAATCTACCTTTGCAGCATGCCTGACCATCTTTCTGCACTTTCGGTGAGCCGGGTATTTTGGTTTGGTTGGCCCCGACTTCTAGTCGAACGTGTCGCTTTAAGCTCTCCTAATAAGTGCATGTGAAATAGACTAACTCATGGTCCCCGAGCATCTGTTGCGTTATTTTAATGACCGAACCTTCCTCTGTAGAGCATCCCCTTGGTTGATAAACGGAACCCTCGAAAATCGGATGGCATTTTTACTATCTCTATCTGCAAACTGATTTCTTCAAGAAGGGGAATGTCTGTGTTCCATATCATTTCGATCGAATTCTCTCTGGGATGCGGCTAGGGGCAGAAGCCGACATGTGCTTCCGCGAAGCGACATCTGTTCATGACGCCTGTCCGCCCCTTCTCTTCAGCTAAGCTGAAGGCGAAATTGGTGTCATCTGAATGGGGCTCATTTGACCTTTCGAGGAACCAATGTGTGTCTCCAGGAACGATGATGAGTGGGCTACCATTCTCCAAGGAAACCACTCTGAACTGCATCACACAGGCGCCGGGGTTGGCACGTGGTAGACTTATGATGATGGCTGTACCGAGGTCGACTGCGTCTTTGACTTGACCATCATCGATTAGAGTTGTGGTATATTTGACATTGGTTGTGCTAACCTTTTGCGGTCTTCAAATTCTCGATGGTTTCCAGCCGCTACCGAATCTAAATGCTTGAAGGCACCATGCGGCATCTGTAGATTCACTGGCTTACCCGAATTACAACTTCACGAAAATGGCCGTCAGGAAGATTTTCCGGCACGCCGTCCGCCCGATATAATTGATATCAGGCATCTCCTTTGCTCCTTAGAAGCATCCCGGCAAAGTATATCGCCCATTTCCAATGCCACTCATCGTATCTACCTTATATCTCGCTTTTACTGCCCGGATAGTTTCCACTCACTTGGCTAGCACGCGACTGGCCGTGGATAACGGGGCCTTCCGTCGTTCGGGACCCAGGGATCTGAAAACCTGTTTCGTAAATCTCTTCCTTTCTCCGATGCCTAACTGCTCTTTCCAAGTTTGGCTTATATGACACCTGGGCGGTTTCGGGCTTATTAAAGCACAATCATGCAGCCCTCTCTCCTTCACGAACCCCCCTCCCCCTCGTTTTGTCATTCTCGTCACGCCTCCGCCACAAATCCATACCTACGATGCAGCACCACTCTCGAGCATACTCCTACGACGAGCAGACACCAGACTACCCTCCTGGCCATATGGTACCCCCACCTGGTTCCAACTACGCCCCTTCTTCGCGGGTGTATGGTGGAGGTTCTTACGACCGCACCTCTGAGTACTATGCTGGTCACCCAAACAATTGTAATGCTCAATCGATCCCGTTTAAAGAACATGACTAAATGAACCAATAGCGGACTCGTACTACCGTAATATGGCAGGTTCAGCATCTCAGAATCCCCACTATCCCAACCCGACTGGTGGTGCGCAATATTATCCATCGCCGACCATTGTGGCGTCGTCATCTTCGTCAATCCCTGAACCAGCTTATCCCACTTCACCTTCATACTATGCGGGCCAGTACACAGCCGCTTCACGTCATTCGCGTCAGCAGGCCAGTCCATCAGCTCAGGGACATTTTATCCCTACACCTTCCGAAATTGCCCACTCATACACGAACTATTCCCGACGAGCACCGGGGCCTCAGTCTCCACCTGCTGTATCTATCCCGGACCCATATGCTCATGGCGAATATCCACCCCAGCCGCCCCATCTAGTCCCATCTACTCACCGCGGTGGCAATCAGCGGACTGCGCAAACATCAACGGGAAGACCGCGGACCGCGCCAACATCAAACACGTCCCCTACCGCGTCGTCGCCGTCCACAGAGCGTTTTCCATGCGAAAAATGCGGCAAGACATTTTCTCGTTCACACGACAGGAAACGCCATCACGAGACACAACATCTCTCCACACCCGTCATACATCGCTGTAAGTTTTGTGAAAAGGAGTTCAGCAGGTATGCCTTTCTTCTACTCGCTCGCCGATGTGGAGATTGATTGATTGTCCTGTCAGAGCTGATTCCCTCAAGAGACATGTGGATAATGGATGTGATGAAATGCCATAGAGATTCCATCGGACCGATATACAAGTCATCGGTGGTGCATATCCTTATTTGAGTATCATCCGGTTTCTTGTGTTCTTCTCACTCTTTTACGGGGATGGGAACGGAACAGATAATATTCATGACCTACTTCCTTAACCTACGCTGGATAATTACGAAACCCCGAGTGATATTACTCCGTCTTTGCAGCCCCCGCATGAGCGTTTGAAATGTATGTTTAATTTCGAATAATACCATAATGGGAGTGGGGCCGGTACGGCATCTTGCGATTCTGACCTCTTTATCCTGGATGACAGCTCGAACACAAGCCAACTGGAAGACCATCCCTGCAACTGAGAATGTCATGGTCAATAAATCGTCTTACATGCGGGGTTTCTCAACCTCCTTACGATTCCATCGCACTTTCACACCATTTGTTGAATGGTGACGTCCAAAGACGCAAATCATTCGAGGCTGGTTCCGCACGAAGCCCTCACCGCATTTTCCACTAGTCTGGTTCAACGCTGCAAGGCTTACGTGAGATTGGCACAGCAAAGGTAGTCTCGATCCCTCAAGCATGTTATTGACCCATCAAGCGTCCGATGCTTGACGCGAGCCAGGAACGCAATTGCCAATTGCACCTTGAGGATTGGGTCCAGTCCTTCACATCCAAGAGGGCGTTTGGCCGGCGTCCCATTCTACTATGGTTAGCCGCGATTCAGTTGGTGGGTCATACACGACTACTATGATCGGGCAACACGAGGAGACTAAAGGGACACTGATGGGACAATGGGCGATGTTCTCAACTGTTCCCAACTGTGCCTAGTGGGTAGGGGCTCTGGTAAACCGCGATAGAAGAGCAAGAACGAATGGACACCGAGGAGTAGTCAACGAATCATGATTAGTTGGTATTAGATCCGGATTGGGACATGTTCCATAACGAACAATATGAGATGTCGAGCATTCGCCTGTATACGCCTTGTTGTTCCTCAATTTACTACGTACGGATCAGGGTAGACCCGCTTTCTTTTTCCGACTCATTGGACAAAGCAAGTCATGCGTGAATGAGGGGTCTAATACTATCAACGATGAAGGGTGCCGATGTAAGCCATGTAAGCAACAATGAATAATGAATGGTACAATACATTACCCGGATCAACAGTGCAGTGCGCGAGAAGGGTTCAATCACCGTCATCCGAGCTTGCAGACCCGCCAGGTGCACCCTCAGCATGTAAACCCTCGATCTCTACCCCTGCCGGGTCCGCACTACCCGCATCCTCCTCGTCTTGTGTCTCCTTCCTCTTCTTATTAATTTTTTCAAGGATTTTATCCGCTCGATTGAATATTCCACCCGTTGGTGCGTTACAGGCGATGCATTTGGGTGTTTTGGCGAAGCGCTTGATTGCGCAAAGGGAACAGAAATAATGTCCACACCTGGTTACTACCGGATCGGTGTAGTGTTTTCGGCAAATGAGACAAGCGAAGGGGACATTCTCATCATCTGAATCCGAATCCGAGCCATCCTCAATCTGCTTCTTCGGGTTCTCTGCTAATTTGTCCAGCTGCCACCCAGCAAGGTCTGTTGGGATTGGGCGCTACCTGTCAGTTGTGGGTTCAAGGGATGGATAGATATCACTGACATGTTCCACGATCGTGGAGGAACTTGCACGTGTCACCAAAACCGCAATATCCAGTTTCTGTGCGAAGAATTATGAGCTGATTATACCTAATGCAAATGAATATGACCCGCCTTTGTAGTCCTTACAAACATCCGGCTGATAATCAATTATAGTCACCGTTCGAATTGTACTAGTGCTCCTTTGCGGCCCGACTCTCATGGCCTTGGGGACCTCGGTACTCTTTTTCAAATGACTCCGATAAGCACTCTGGCCTCGATATTGGCCATCATCGGGGAGTTCCTCGTCGTCAGCATCACCGTGTTCTTTCCGACGTTTCCGTGCGAGGAGCTCTTCAGCCTCATCGCCGGCTAAAATGTCCAAGGCCGCATTGACGTGTGAACCTTGGGCGGTCCATTTGACATCAGGACCCTCCCTTTCTGGAGCAGCATCAGGATCATCCCTCTGTGTCGCTGTCCGCTTCGTTCCAGCGGTTAGAAGATTGGAAGCCGATTTTTTGGACGGCAGAACGACTTGAGATTTGGAAGTCGAGGCGTGGTTAAGTTGCTCAATGTTGGATGTGGGTGAAATTGACCTCTTTCGGGTAGTGGTCGGTCTGGATTTCCCCTTTTTGAAAAATGCCACTTTGTTTTCCGCGGCAGACATGATTTTGACGGATCCCAGATTTCGGAAGTTTGAGCTCGAGATTCCTTGAGTGTGTAGAGTTCCAAGTCGAGACTGACAGTGTGAAGTGACGAACCAAATCATAATCATCATTTCTCACGTTTCCCCGCCAAGCTCGTGACCCCGGGCCGTAAAGCACACCATTCAATCGTAAATTACCTCGTAGAAATTGCGACACCAGAGAGGGTAGAGTATTTAATCGGTTCAGGCTTTTTCCCAACCATGAAACACCCTGCGAGCCGCCTCGATTCGCCCAACGCTTTGGGGTCGCAATTTTCGCTTCAACTGAACTTCCATGCTGGGACATCCTGCACCTTAGACCTAGCCCGCTCTCACTCTCCATGGGGAGTTCTGGATGACTTTTTGTTCCGGTGGACTACGTACATCTGTCATATATTCTGCCTCGAGCATTATAGCTGTCAGACGAAACCGGGTGAGACATTGAATCCATCTGTCAGGCAAAGAGTGGCTAACCCATCCAACAAATATGCACATCTTTAGCAATGACTTGAGCAGCGTTACCCCAAAACGGGGCCTCTTTTGAAACTGCTAGCTGCAAGGCTTTGCCCAAAGATCTCAGCAGTCGAACATGCGCTGATCAGCTAGTCAGACCACACTTCTGGGACTCATCAGGAAATTCGGGGGAAAATGATATGGCCATGTGGAATTGGCCATTGTGACGAAACATC
>QGOG01001557.1:0-15758 GCA_003313185.1 Collybia sp. MG36
ACCGCTGAGGTGCTGTTTGGTTGTGTTTGACGACACCTTCGGCGGTGCGGGTTTAATGTCCATGATAAGTGGGTGAAAGTTATTCTCATTCGCTCGTCTAGCTCCGGAGCTCAACTGCTCACGCGCAATCACTGCGATCATCGACCGGCGAAGCAATCGCTCTAGATCGCTTATCTGGTGATATCCTGAATGTGATGCATTGATGATGATAGATGGTCCATGATTGTTGCCACCGAGTTGATCAATGCTTGATCAATGCTCGAACATTGAGGCACGCATGCTCGGCCTCTGCTGTCCAGCCTCTCATGTAAAGGCTGACGGGTGGGAGGACATCCTCTCCTCCGATTCCCCGACTTTTCTTTCTTACTGCCCTGCCCTGTTTTGTGATGAAATTCTCCATCTCTACCGCCCTTGTCCTCGGTGCTCTGACACACGTGCTAGCCACTCCCGCGAACACCACGGCTCTGTCCATCCGCGGCGGCGATGGAATCACCTGTGGCACAACAAGCAACGCCGTGTCAGTGTAATCCCCCACGATCTCACTGGGCTCACACGTCATGTAGCGCCTCAGACTGTGACAAGCTCCTCGACAGCGATTTCTCCTTGGATTTCAAGGGGAAGACATGCACCTTCTGGGCATTTATATTTGCCGCGAGAGCTTACAATCCCGTCTGTCTTCCCGCACCCGGCAATTGTGAGTCTATGCGGTGCCAATCAACCCCTGTGCTCACCGTCCATGTCAGGCTGCATCTACACATTCTATAATACGTTCACCGTCGAAGAAATTCGGCAATATGGGAAGGCCCTGATGGGGTGCCGCAGCGTCGAGAAGAACAGGATCAATGGCCGCATCATCACCCCCAAGGGCCCCCTCTGCATTTCCGACGGGAGGGGCTGCGGCGACTGCTTGTGAGTACCCACCACTCTGCGCCGGATCCTGGAGCTGAGTCGGGCATCCTCGCAGCTCAGATTAGTCCGCCCACTCCCGTTGTCCACCGTGGCACGCGTTGATCGCTGCCAATTGTTGATTAGTTGAACATTATTATTTGTGTTTAGCTGCGCCTTGTGAGGAATCATCCATGGCATTGTACCCACGAGAACTCAGCACAGTGCGGTATGTTGTCCCGGCCCCCGCACACTCACTCGTTCTGTCTGAGACAAACCAATGAGATACAGATACCTGTCGCCTGAATAGATCGGAGAGTGATAGGTAGGTGTACATTCCAGACATATCATGTTTTATGTCCATGAAGTGGCTTGGTCGTAGGCGCGTAAAAAGGGGCTGGAAACGCGGGCGAGGGGAAGCAGTTAGCCTGCCCAGGGCAGAAGCAATGGGAATCGTTTTCCAGCAGCAATCACGATACCTCTAATGACTGATAATCAGAAGATGCACAAGACTGGGGACCAACGTCTGAATGGAAAACACCCGACTCCTTCTGAGCTCATGCGTCGGCAGCCCATCGAGACTGAGACTACTGAATATATGGAAATAGTTTTGATTGAGAAGCAATTTTTATTTTCCGACATTCTCAACGTTTTTAAACCCTATAACTTGAATGAAAGGAGGGAAGAAGCTGGAAATAAGTACAGCCATTGAAAAAGTCCACTGATAACAAGACGACAACTACAGATGCAATTCCAGAGGCGCGGTTCATACAGCCATCTTCACCATTGACTCCTTATCCAGAGGGATACCTGAATCTTCCGGGGGCGCGTCACTCGTATTGAACATTCCCCGGACCTGGATGTGAACATGAGACCGGGGCCAGGGGCAGAAACATGAACCCTACCCACATCAATCGTCTTGGTAGTTTCGGTGGTCTGGTGTACCTGGACACCGCCGTACGTGGAGAGCTCGACATTGTCTCGCTGGAAAGTCATCTATACAGTTAACGTCGATTCACACCGAAGGATGCAACACTCACCGTCCGACGTCCCCGTCCCGTCGTCTCCTGGTTTGTAGGGCATCTGCTCCCATTCTCGCGGATCGCCCGGCGCTCATTGAGTGTCCACATCATGGAGATGGCATACAATTTTGCGAGCGCTTGATTGAATGGCACGGATATGAGCTTATCATTTTTCGGGTAGAGCTGCCCGAATATCAGATTGAACATTGCGCTGTCGATCGTGAGCATGCGAATCCATAGTTTGTGTAGAAAGGCTCACAATATGGCTGCCGGAGCAGCGGTCTGGAATGTGAGGCGCACGAGGGCGCTCACGATACCCATGGTTCTACGCGTGGGTCAATATGGTTTCAAGGATTGGAATAGATGAGTGGACGGACTGCGGGAGGGCGTCTCGCTTGGAGCGGAGCAGATAGACGGTGGTTGCAGCCGTGATCACCAAGTCGCCCACTGGATAGGCAGTGATCAGATCCTGGAAAGAGAGAGACGGAGTGGGAAACAGACCAAATACGCAGCTCACGTGGGCCGCGACTACATCCTCGTCAGCACATGCACCTGGGGGTTGTGACGAGCAACTTACACCATGCTCTAGTTGCGGGTCTGTTGATAACCGTAATGTAGTAAGTCTATGCAGATCAGAGTTAGCTGCACAGCACCGATGACGACGATGAGGAGACAAACAGCCCGGATCACTGCAACATAAGAGAAAAGTAGGACAGCACAGATTGGCCCGACAATCCACCAATTGCCTTTGGAGATAACGAATAATCGATGGCAGAAGAAGACTTGCACGTAGAGACCAATGGTGGCAACCTAGACGGCTGCCGTTAAATCGTGGAGGAAGGAGGTGGTGGATGTCCGAACCATCAGAGAATTTCCAGACTGCCACCAGGCCGAAGTCTTGAGGTGGGCAACTCCATTGAAGTCTCCGAAATTGAGAATCAATTGAAACCAAATGAGTGTGCTATGCAGACAACCATTAGGACGGGGCGCAATGGCATGATGATTTTTGGGACGCACAAGGATTGTATCGATTTCAAGGTGGTCAGAACCGCAAGGCCGATGACGGCGAAGCGAAGGCGCCGTTTATCCTCGTGATGCCAACTATAATAGTGGGCGAACTGGAGGCACCGTCGACGTCGTCAGCTGAAGTCCTTTACTCGAATAAATACGTGCCTGGCAGAATAGAACCCCTTGGAAAAGTATATCGAGAAAGAATCCGATGAGCTGTCGAATATTATCTTGAGTGTGATACTAGGGGATCAAGCGTATGCGTACCCATGGGCCGAGTGTGAATTTAGCCTTCTCCAAACTTGTGGGATCCATCGGTACAGTCCAGCCAGGCGGATGGCAGTCTTATAACTGCGCAGCTGGTAGGGTGACCCTTTCGATGCGCTTTTAACCGTTCCAGTCGAACCCCTCATAAACCATAGCTCTGGTCGTCCACCAACTTGGTGGGCGGGGATTTTCAGGGATTGCACACCAGGTCCGCATACCCATAGCTCCCTGGCACAAAAAAAAACATTTTAGGCACCATACTAGGCCTAGTACCCCTCCCAACCATAATCACACTGAGGAGACGCGCCACCGCGAACCGTGGTTCCCACCTCACGGGTCCAGGTCTAGAATCATGAAAACCCCGACTTCAACCAATTCTGTTGGGTGTGAGCTTCATTATTATTATTCAAGGATTCAAGGTAGCACATACTATGTGAGTTTGGGGTGAATTGATGGGCCACATATCGCGCACAGAATTTTGCATTTCCCGAGGCTATTTTTAGCATACCCCCAAGGCCATAACCCCTCATAACCCATAGCTTTGGCTGCCCACTGAGGGGTGTGGGTTATCATGGGTTCGACTCTAAATCCACCGTGATAGCAAAATTTTTCAGGGTTCTTCCCCTCGCTGTTGAGTCGAACATGTCAGTGCAGCAGGGCCACCAACGGGGGACTATGGTGGATAGGAGGGATCGAATGGATCGCATCAACATCACCCGATAAAGCTTGGGTGTTATAGCTTGGCTCCTTGAGGCTTAATATTCGAAAAACGACTGTCCCTAGTCGTCAGTTTATCCCACCAAACTTGTACGGGATCATAAAACCAAAATGAATTTACGGCGACTGGCAGGGGAAAATGGTAAATGCATGTATATTCCGCAATTCCCGTCGAGTGTGAGGCCACAGTGTGTAGTGCAACAGATGCAAACATGGTTCAACACCGCCGATTCCCGGAGTGACATTGAGCGTTGAACGTTGAACGTCGACGCTTGTGCTACCCTCCATCCCTGCGTTAATCTCACCCCACAGGTTCAACATCCCCAACAGCGCGGTCATTCTGCCGGTCACCCCTGCCAGTACTACCATCCTGTGGGGTTATGATCTGTGCTACTATACCCCAGGCTGCCTCCATGGATGTCAACACCCTCCTCACAATCGTCTCTCTTCCGACAATCTCAGTCTAATGAGCCCCTACAAGCCCAAAATCAGGTCTCTACTTTACTTGCACCTGTTTGTGGGTTTGACGGAGCCAGGTTAAAAGAGGGACAGACTTGTTCCCATTGTCCCAAAATTATCACAGATTATATTTTTAATAACTGACGGTGGAAGGTGTCTGTCGCTCACAATAAATATTTTCTATGGCTGATATGCGTGGCTGGCCTAAATTGAGATGGGAGCAAAGCAATTTCATCAGGAAATCGTGGAAAAATTGCTATCTAGTTACAGCTCCGACAATGTCGTACCAGCATTGTAGCTGATTACAAGCCAAGTTATAGCCTTATGAAGACGCGGTCAAGACAGGGTGGGGTTCCATCACCGTAGCGTTCTGGGGATCTGCTGGAAGCAGTGGTCATCATTAGATCTTGCTCATAGTATGTATATCAGAATGATCGTTGGGTTATATAGGTTTTATCATCGATTGCGTGAGGTTTGAAGGATGTTATAAGGGAAATATCTGGATTCTCGCATGTTGTAATGGGTAAAAGGTTACGTCTGACGTTACACACACCTTATGAGTCGGGTCTCATCCAGAATGAGACGCGGCACTACTTCAACTCACAGTGCTGGCGTTGCAATTGTCAAAAATAAATTACATGGGTATTTTTCAAGGGGATCAGGCAGCGCTGCAGAGGACCAGACCAGAAAAGTACACGGGTATAGTATTCTGTTTACAAGTCGTCGTACCCCACGTCACTATCATTTTCATCACCGCTGGGTTCCCCATCACTATCATCCTCGATTCCGTCCTCGTCCTCGTCCTCGTCGTCCTCATCCTCGAGGCCATCTGGGTCCTCGCGGTTACATTCTTCTGAGGAATCCATATCTGAGTCATAATCCGCGTTGTCGCCGTTGAGGTCAGGGAGCGCGGCCGTGTTGTCGTGATGACCAACGCCCAAGCTCAGAAAGCGCATGTAGATGTCTCTATCAACAAATCTATCGGCGTCTCAGGATCCTGGCGAGATATGTTGTGTAGAATTGGAACTCACATTCCGACGTAGTAATTATCCCAATCATCCAATTGACCATTGGGCCTTGCCGCGGTGTGATTCTCGGTTTGCAGCAATGCTGTTGTCCGTCCTTCGATGAACGTTGGGATGAGATGACAACCACGAATGGCAAGGGATGGGTCAAGGAATCCGAACGCGTACTCGTCTGTATCTGGAATGAAACCAATCATTGGTAGTTTGGCTTGCTTCCGACCAAAAGTTCGATTGGGGACCACGCCAAGCCATCGGACCCAAAGAAAATCCATTGTTTTCCAACTGAGATCCTGTGAGTGAGAACCGGTGTGCTGTACATCGGCATGAAATATTCCGATGACAGCGCCATACCAAAAAGGATGGGCCGATGGGTTGGCTGCAACTTCTGGGGATGAAACCATAATAAAAGGGTGTGTACGTGGGTTGATTGTGTCGTAATCACGGCGAATGTCATATGTTGTGTAGTTTATTCGAGCGGTCTGATGTTGGTAGATTGCATTATTGCGGAGTCGTATTGTGTTGCGATCGTCGTGGGAGAAAGAATCATGTTCATCACCATCAAACGCTCGGGCTAAGACCCGGCCTAAGAGGTGGTCTTGTAATTTGGGAATGAAGTTCTAGCGCGGAGACCCGACGAGACAGGCATTTATGAGCTTGAGGAATAGGTTATAAAACCCAGAAACAAACCTTTTTGGCTGGGTCCGGTACACCGGTTTGAGCGAAAGTGAATATGTTTAGTGGTGCATTCCGAGAGTGGGAGATAATGTGGTGATGGCTTAGGTACTCTGGTTTATTGGCTTCCTCCACCTCCTGCTGTTCGACTCGGGTACTGTGGAGTGTTTGTCGGCGGCTGTATTTCTGGCTAATTTGATGAATGGCGTCCTTCTTGTTGGTAAGGCCATATAAGCGCTTCACGAGCCGATGTGCGAGCTCTCCCTATCAGAATAAATAAATAAGCAGTAGCTTTGTAGTTGCAATGATATCCACTTACAATTTGGGTTGAGTACGAGTCAGTTGTCCCAAACCGACGGATATGTTCGACATAATCTCCCAAAAAGTGTAATTTGACCGTTGATAGATTCAGTTTCTTGATCTTGCGATGGCCTCCTTGAGCGGAGGTTGTTGGGGTAGGGGTTAGTGTTGTTGGCTGACCGGTTTCGCTACTGATGCAGTTTGAAAGTCGTGGGATGGGCGGGTTTAGGATAGTGTCTACACTGCTGCTACGTATTTCAATTTGAACGGAGTCGCCAGGAGGTGGAGCGTGTTCTGATAGTATGGCTACTGGTTGGGCTGGGTGTCGGAAAGATAATGAGATCGTGGTGTGTTTTTGTGTTTGTCTCCGGTTCCGAGCCGCTACCTCGCGGGGGAGCTCAACTGTGTGGAATTCAGAGCATGTGATGTCGCGAAATTGCCGGAGTAATTTTCCGAGTTCCACTGTGAGTTCATGAAGGATAGACAATGTTCCATCTGTGTGCATTCGTAGTTTAGCAAGGGCATGCCATTCTGCGGTTCGATAAAGCAATTTCATCAAGCGCCTATTGTAGGGCGGTTCAAGGAGACCTTCAAACGCTGGTATTGCGCACTGATGAAGTGGTCAGAGGGGTCTAAAAATACAAAGAGGAGTTTGCACTCACTTGAAGAAGGTCCTCAAAGTCACGAGCGGCCAATTTCTTCATTTCCGATGGGTTTGATGCGAAGTTTCGGATTGTACCATGCCCAAACGTTGAGATTTCTCTTACAGTGCACTCGTCAGTGCTATTAGGTTACGTAACGTTCATTCTACCATCCCAACAACCGAGGCCATGGTTCAACGTTGAGCGTTGAACTACAACCGCAGGATATTTTCCCAACAGTGGCATAGTTCACCAGTTCACCAACTGAAAGGTATGTATTCAAATTTCATATTGGTTTAACTCGTTGCTCTCAGGTAATGACATTCCACCCCTGCACGGCGTCTGCGGATGCATGTTCCCAGTATACTACCCCAAACTTGCGTGCTCTCGCTTATGGCCCCCTCTCACGGCCCCTCCCGCTCATACCCCCGCTCACTTGTGCCTCCGCCTCATGCCCCCTCCCGCCCCTCCGACTTGTACCGCCTCTTACTCCCCCTCACTCATGTCTCCTCCTTCCCAGCCCCTGGTAACGCAAACATTGCGACTCTCAGCGCCAGGCTGTCCTAGCAGCATCAGAGCACCCCAGGATTTGTCTCCCTCGTCCCCGGGCCCATCGCTTTTTACCCAGGTACCGGAGAATGTGCTCGAAGCGCTCACAAGCGTCGAACCATCTCCCCAACGCGTTCCTAATCCGTTTTCCCCCCAGACCATCTCAGCGCCTCTGGAGCCCTTCCAAGACATTTCCTCATTGTCCCAATGGACCGCCGTTTAGCTTGAGCACCCCTGAAAACGCCTTCAAGTCGCCCAAACCGCCCAAAACGCGATATCAAACGTCCGACCCCCCTGCCCCTTCTCTCGCCCCACGACCGCAGCGAAAAGAAAGTTGGTAGGAAGGAGAAAGGCCTCGAAACCCGCTGCCTTGCCCAGATCATCCGGAAAAAGAGGACAAGTCGCCCAAATTCATCTCCAGCCCCCTCTTCTTCTCCGCTCTTCTGTCTCGCTTCCCTACGCCGCCAACCGCTTCTAAGGAAAGTTCCAACCCTTTGGATGATTCCCAGACACCGCCGCTTTCGCCGCCACCTCTTGAAATCGCGCCAGAGATCTCCAAATCGCCCAGACGGCCTTCTACTCTGCCACCTCGTTCCTACGCCCCGTGGACACCTTCCAAGCATTTGAGGACTTTAGATTCGTCTCCCGGCATCCACGCTACCCGGAAAATATACAGAACTCGCCCAACGCATCTCGAGCGCCCTCTTGTCATTTTTGTGGCAAGTTGGGGCATTTTCTGAAGAAGTGCAGATCCGACAGGGCGTATGTAGCAAAGGGTAAGATGATCACAACATCGTTGGGCGCCTTGTTCCTGCCTCGGGTCAGTTCACGCGCTGCCTTCCAGGTAAATGCAAGCCTGATGATGTCGTCGCATGGTATAGTCATCACTCTCTTCCCATTCCAAAGACCGCCCGCCCTATCTTACCCACCTGTGAAGAGTTTCCCGCATGCTTTATCAGCATCAAAGATCACCCCCCAACATCACCATGGATTCCCCACGACCGCCATTGCTTCGCCCGCCGCCCTTGCATAACCCTCGCACCCCATTCGCCTTGTTCATAGCATCAAGTCTCTTCCTTCCCCTACTCATTCCGTCAAGAGATTTGACCCCGTGCCGTCTCCTTTCTCAGTTGCTTACTCCCTTCCGTACTTTCCCCACTTGATCCCCGCCCCTCCCCGATCAGCGATCACTTTCACAGTGACTGAGGACGGTCACCATCTCAAGTCCAGAGGAGATGATGTGCACCACGCGTGCATGGTTATAGAAGATTCCCGCACATCGCTGAATACACCAAATGCCCGCACGCCTCACACATACACCGCACGCCTCTTGTTTCGGACGTGGAGACCGCGCCGTCATTCTGGTTAATCGCTTATGATGCCATATCTTGGTAAAACAATTTCGAGTGTTGTCAAACCTAATTGATCCAATAAGTAATTACTCGTACACATTCTACATATTCCATCTACCGCAAATCTCAACTACTCTATGTACCTCGTCCCTTCGTCATCGCTGTGTTTGCACGAGGGGTGCGCCAGCGATGGAAAATGTTGAATGTTGGAATCTCGGACACGTCACGGGTCGGCTACGATTGGTGGGTGGCAGTAGTCGATATGCCACTCATAAGTCTATATCTAGCTGCTACGGCCAAACTGGGTTGTTCCTGATAGAGGCAGCCCTCCCCCTCTCAAATGAAAAGGGAACTTACTCACCAGAAGGAACCGATGGGACACCCCGATCAACTGGGGGGCAGAATGAGAACTAATATATGCGTCCAGACATTCGCGCTGGAGGTCCAGAATCTCCGCACACGTCAGTGAATACCGAACCGGCCACTGGAGCCAAAGAGATCGGCGAATCAGACCCAGCAAACCACCAGGGAGAATCGAGGCCCTGGGCAGAATGGGGCCGGGGAGGATCCACCGCAGGCCGCAGCCGCCTCGAGAACGGCTTCTGTGGCGAGTGAATTCATGGGGCGCCTGCCAGGCGGAGGGGAGAGGCCCGGTGGAGGAGGACTTGACAGAGGGGGACTCGGCAGAGGGAAAACCGTTTCCGCCAACGAGGTGGAGAAGCACGGTTCAAAGGCCGTTGGCTGAAGGCACTGGGGCGGCGCCCCGAACAACGCTACGACGACCCCGAGATGATATTAGAGCCTGCAGGTGACTATGTGCGCGGAAACCGGAATGGGAACCCGATGGATCAACCCCTGTAGCATCACTGATATGGGACATACCGGGTTGAGGCCAGAACAGGCAGGGTATAGAGGGGAACCTGGACGGCGGGGAAGGGATAGGGTGGCGGAACGGTGTGGGGTCATGCTTGATCCGGATACAGGACTTGGACACATTGAAAATAACGCAGTCGCCGCGAAATTGGCCACTTCACTTGTGTTTTGTGTAACAAATGAACACTTCAGCCACCTTCTCCACTCAATTCACGACCCCGATAGCGCTTTACCCTTCTTGTTCCTGGCAGGTCAAACCGCTAACGGGGAAGTCCCGGATAGCTCGTCGAAATTGAAATTGAAACCCAGATAGGCCGCCCCCAGTTAACCTTGAAGGTTGTAGGGCTGTCAACGAGCTCAATGAAAGGAGGGAAGAGGCTGGAAATAAGTACAGCCATTATTCCATTAATAACAAGACGACAACTACAGATGCAATTCCGGTTTATACAGCCATCTTCACCATTGACTCCTTATCCAGAGGGATACCTGAATCCTCCGGGGGCGCGTCGCCCGTATTGAACATTCCCCGGACCTGGATGTGAACCCATGAGACCGGAGTCAGGGCAGAGACATAAGCCCTACTCACATCGATCGTCTTGGTGGTTTCAGTGGTTTGGTGTACCTGGACACCGCCGTACGTGGAGAGCTCGACATTGTCTCGCTGGAAAGTCTATACACTCGACATACATTCGCACCGGATGATGCAACACTCACCGTCCGACGTCCCCGCCCCGATGACTCCTCGCCTGTGGGGTATCTGCTCCCATTCTCCCGGATCGTCCGGCGCGCATTGAGTGTCCACATCATGGAAATGGCATATACTTTCGGGAGCGCCAGGTTAAACGATGCGGATATGATCTTATCACCGTTCGAGTATAGCTGCGTGAATAAAAGATTGAACATCGCGCTGTCGATGAGGGTGAGTATGTGGATCCGTAGCTTGTGTGGCAAGGCTCACAATATGGCTGCTGGGGCAGCGGTCTGGAATGTGAGGCGCACGAGGGCGCTCACGATACCCATGGTTCTACGCGTGGGTCAACGTGGTTTCAGGGATTGGAATAGAGGGGTGGACGGACTGTGGGAGGGCGTCTCGCTTGGAGCGGAGCAGATAGACGGCGGTCGCAGTCGTTATCATCAAGTCGCCCACTGGATAGGCAGCGATCAGATCCTCGAAAGAAAGAAACAGATTGGGGAACAGACCGAAGACGCAGCTCAGGTGGGCCGCGACTACATTCTCGTCAGAACATGCACCCGGGGGTTGTGATGAGCAGACTTACACCATGCTTTAATTGCGGGTCTGTTGATAACATAAATATAGTAAGTCTGAGAGGAAGGAGTCAGTCGCACAGCATCGATGACAACAATGAGGAGACATACAACCCGGATCACAGAAACATAAGCGAAAAGTAGGACAGCACAGATTGGCGCAACAATCCACCGATTTCCTTTGGAAATGATATATAATCGATGGCAGAAGAAAACTTGTACGTAGAGACCAATGGTGGCAACCTAGACGGCTGCCATTAAAACGTGGAGGAAGGGGGTGGTAGATGTCCGGACCATCAAGGGGTTTCCAGTTTGCCACCAGGCCTCATACTTGAGGCGGGTAACTCCACCGAAGTCTCCGAAATTAAGAATTAATTGAAACCAAATGATTGTGCTATACGGAGAATCATCAGGATAGGGCGCAGCAGCATGATGATTTTCGGGACGCACAACGATTGTATCGATTTCAAGGTGGTCAGAACCACCAGGCCGATGACGACGAAGCGAAGGCGCCGTTTGTCCTCGTGGTGCCAACTATAATAGTGGGCGAACTGGAAGCATCATCAACGTCGTCAGCTAAACCCCTTTACTCGAATAAATACTTGCCTGGCAGAATAGAACGCCTTGAAACAGGATATCGATGAAGGATCCGATGAGCTTTGGAAAGTGATGTTGAGTGTGATGTCAGGGGATCAGGCGTCACGGTATGCGTACCCATGGGCCGAGTGTGAATTTGGCCTTCGTCAAAGTTGCGGGATCCATCGGTAAAACCGGTCGAGTCCAGCCAGGCGTGATGGCAGTCTTATAACTGCCGCGGCTGTTAGGGAGGGTTGCAACCCTTCCCTTCCGATGCGCTTTCCGCTCCACTCCTCATCACCGAGACTAACCCTTTACATCCCATAGCCCTGGTCGTCCACCAACTTGGTCGGCGAGGATTTGCATAATTATAAACCCGGATCGGTCCGTAATAACCCCATAGCAATATATTTTGGACACCATATTAGGCTTCCGTGACACTCATGATCAGGGCCTCAGGCCAATTACAGTCACGCTGAGGAGACGTGCCACCAACCGCGGTTCCCACACGGGTCCAGGTCCAGAATCGTGAAATCCGACTTCGACCAATTCTTTTCTGACTGTGGGCTTCATCATTCAAGGTAGCCGACTCTATTCGTTGTGATGGGCCATACTATCATTCAACAGAAGGTCGGAAACACCATTCGTTCTAAAATTTTGTTGTAGCTCACCGCAGAGTTGAGTTTGGGTTACACTTTCAAACACTACTGGACGCGCTCCTGAGATTTTGGTAACAAATGGCCCGGGACTAGGAGGTCTCTTGCAGGGTTGTCACGCTGGCGCACCGAGCTTAGAAAATGACGTCACCCAAATGCTTCCTCGCGCCAGCGGTGTTTGAACGAGCACGTGAAATCGTTACAGAAGCCCATGTCACATCGAACGGCGTTTCCGAGAGTACCGTTCTCGGTTCTTCCCCGACGAACCCAGTCATTGCTCCAAGTGCGAACTCGGCCCCTTCGAGACTCACAATCACATCCTCTTCGAATGTCCAGCCTACCACTGTTCGCCTGACTTCCCCCCTCCAACATGGACGGGTTGAGGAAAGCCGCGGGGTACCTCTTCCCTGCACCCCTTCCTGGACGATAATCCTTCGGCCTTCTCGTTTCCTCCGCGCACCCCTGCCCCTGTGCAGGCCCCAGATTCTCCTGACCGTTCGCCTTCCCCTTTAGACTGGGAGGAGGAGTACCTCGTCAATAGGGATTTTGTCTTACCCTGGCACGGGCGACTCTCTTTGATCGCCCTCCCCTCACTCTAATGGCATTGCTATGCTGTCTCTCTAACGGCCGCTCTCCCGCGATTATATTGTTCACTGGGTCTAACTCGTGTCTTTTCGTCTAGTATCTGGTCGATATATTCCTACTCCTCACTACGCTGTTTATGTGTAGCTTCGAGACTACCACCCCTATCTGCCGCCTGAGTAGGGGTATATATTCCAAAAAAAAAAAAGGAATGGTGTTTCCGACCTTCTGGTGAGTGATAGTATACCACCCATAAAATTTCCATTTCCCGAAGCTATTTTTAGCATACCCCTCCAAAGCCATAAATGCATAACTATTAACCCCGCAGCTTGGGCTGCCCACTGAGGGGTATGGGTTATGATCGGTTCGACTGTAGATCCACCATGAACGAGATTTTCAGGGTTCTCTTTAGTCGAACGTATCACTGACAGTGCAGCAGGGCCTGACAAAACCGATTTGTGCACAACCAAACATTAGGGTGGATAGGAGGGATCGAACAATCGCGGGGCGAAGCAGCAAGTCACGGGGACCGCGGGATCGCATCAGCATCACCTGATAAAGCCGGGGCAAGCTTGACTCGACGCTTGACATTCGAAAACGGTTGTCCCTCCTCAATGCCTTCCGCGTTGAGTAGGCACATTTTTTTTCTGACCTGTGGGACAGGGCATATGAACGAGGGGCTCCAGGCCTCCCTTCAGGTGGTGCCTTGGGGATCGGCGCAAGCGCGACGATCCGGTGAGCTTGAATAGGAGGGAGATGCTCGGGGATGTTGGACCAAGGGGGCTAACATCTCCTATTCACCAGATCATTGGCCTGTATAGAACAAAACATTTTAGATCAGCTGGTGTTTCCGACCTGCAGTAAGCTGAAGCATGAAGAAGGCTCTTAAAGGTAGAAGGCGGATAGTTTCTCTCCTGTTCTACCCTCTGTTCCTATTGCAAGCTCCCCATACTAATTTCGCAAATTATCTCAAAAGGAGCAGTCGACAAACCTGAATTTCACATCCCCTCATAGACTCTCTGGCTGTCTGGCATGTCAGGCGAGATGACTCGCGACATCGGTGGGCGCCTTGTTCTTACCTTGGGTTAGTTCACGCGCTGGCTTCCAGGCAAGTGCATGCGTGGTCATGTCAATGTAGAGTGCAGTCATCACCTTCTTCCCATTCCGAAGACCACCCGCCTTACCCGCCTGGGAAGAGTTTCTCGTATGCTTTATCACCATCAAAGACTCACAATGCATTGCATATCACCACCCCCGACGCGCCACACCTTGCCGCAGCATATCTCAGCCACCCCCATCGACCGTGGTTAGTACCTGTGCAATACAGATCGTCCCGCCTCCGCTTCTGCCCTCATGTACTTCGCCTCACTCTGCAGCACCGGCCCTCGCACCATTAACAATAACACTCGCCCCGCAGCCCGTCCCGCTCACATTGACCCCCCATGGACACGTCCTGCCATTTCCCCGGAACTCGCGGGCACGTTCCCAAGAAATGCGCATCGGCCGACAGCTATATCAAGGCAGGTAAGCTGCGCCGCGACTATACCGGGTATCTGGTACTGGCTACAGGCTCGTCCGTCCCACATCGCCCCCCCGGGAACTGTATGCAAGATCACGTGCCCCCCCTGCACAATGCACATACCCTCAAGACCGCCATCGCTTCGCCCGCCGCCCTTGCATACTAAATTCCCGCACGCCTCACACACACAACACCTCTCGTTTCGGACGGGTGGAGACCGCGCCGTCATTCCGATTCCGGCGCTGTCCTCCATTCCCCATTTCGCTAATATCTCATCGGCCGATCTGTATTTGAGCCCCCTCCTCCTGGATCTTTCTTTTTTGAGGGGTTTCGCAACTGATGGACCATATCCGAATTATTTGGTCCGGATGCTTCAAAGCGTGTTTTAGCAGCTGTATTGTCAACACTGATTTCCGGGTAGTCCCACTCCTTCATTACCCTGGTATTCTCCAGATATCCCACTTCAACATCCAAGGCAATCCAATAATCAATTTACTCACATCCTGGTACATATCGTGGATCTTAACTATTGCACTCATGAATCTATCTTATTGTACTCTACCCATACATTGATGCCCCCAACTAATTATAAATTCATCATTGTGCAAGCACAAGGAGTACCATAGGCATCAGGCGATGGACATTTTCAACATTGGAACCTGGAAACCGAGCGGCAGCAGTGGCTTCCAAGCCCTTGTCATGGAGCCTCATCTTGGTAAAAAAAAAATTCGAGCGTTGTCAGATTTAACTGACAATCTATTCTAATATCCAATAAAAGGAGGGATAATCAATGAAGCTGGAATTAAGTACAGCAGCCATTAACAGATTCCATCGATAACAAGACAACAACCACAGATGCAATTCCAGGGGTGCGGTTCATACGTCCATCTTCATCATTGACTCCTTATCCAGAGGAATACCTGAATCATCCGGGGGCGCGTTCGTGTTGAACATTCCCCGGACCTGGATGTGAACCCATGAGACCGGGGCCAGGGGCAGAGACACCAGCCCTACTCACATCGATCGCTTTTGTAGTTTCGGTGACCTGGTGTACCTGGACACCGCCGTACGTGGAGAGCTCGACATTGTCTCGTTGGAAAGTTATCTATACCCTTAACATAAATTCGCACCAAAGGAGCCAACGCTCACCGTCCGATGTCCCCGCCCAGATGACTCCTCGCTTGTGGGGTATCTGCTCCCATTCTCCCGGATCGTCCGGCGCGCATTGAGTGTCCACATCATGGAGATGGCATACAGTTTCGCGAGCGCCTGATTGAATGGTATGGATATGAGCTTATCATCTTTCGGGTATAACTGCGAGAATATCACACACCGGTTGTCCCAAAGTTTAAATGTGTTTTTAACTTTGGTTTAATTGACAAACAACAC
>QGOG01001558.1:0-11392 GCA_003313185.1 Collybia sp. MG36
CCCCACTCCATCAGCGCCCCCCACTCCATCAGCGCCCCCCGCTCCATCAATGTCCTTAACTCTTCCTATTTCCTCAGCCCCGCCAAAGTCTTCCAACAGCCCCCTCATCCCGACCGCCCTCACAGCCGCACTGTGGTCGTCATCCTGGATATGGCTGGGCATGCAGGCGCTCGGCAACTTACCTGCTGGTGATTTAGCACTTCGCGTGTCACTTCCTACGTCCGCGACATCCGCGACCAAAGCCGTCATCCTGCTGGCAGTCGATGACACTTTCACGCTGTACCATAATGGCCGGCTCGTCGCGAATGGCACAGACCTGCAGCTCACTTGGTCGCTAGCCGTAGCATTCCAGGTCACCCCCGATCCGGGCCCCAATGTGTTCGCCATCCGCGCTCGCAATCTCAGAGAGCAGGCTGGAGTGCTCGCCAGCGTGCAGATATCGTATGCTGACGGATCTACCGCCATTATATCATCCGATTCAACATGGCGTGTCACTCAACCCGTCCCGGACCAATTTGAATCACTGTCATTCGATGATTCAGATTGGCTCCCTGCTACGGTCCTCGGCAGCTATGGAATACGGCCTTGGCTTTTCAACGTTACATTGGCCGGTCTTGTGATCACCTGAGAAGGTCTTGCAACGTCACCAGCCCCTCAGATTTTACGCACACCCAGAATGGCACTTTTTTTCGGCTTTATAATTCCAGCGGATCGTGTGCATACAGGATGATCACCACTGTCCGTTGATTATAATACCGGCTCCAGAATCGCAAATTACAACCACATTCATCTTGTAGAGCGCCCCGCACCATCACTGTATACTGCAAAATCATGTTGTATATCAAACGCGTGCTATGTGGGGATATGCTAGGTCAGTTGCACACTATTAGAGGGCTCGAAGAATAGCGAAGCGACATGGGGGGCATAAGCGGTATACATAGGATCCTGAATTATGTGGTCGCACCTTGCCCAGGGTGTGGGCGGGGATCAAAATTTGCCTATGTGGAGCAGTCGTCCGGTGTAGCGAATGTGACATATTTGATCTTGCATCAATCGCACAATGCATTGTGAGATATGTAGTCGACTGCATCACCCAACTCCGAGTCGAGGAGTCAGTCGGCCTATTAGTAGTGTCCGAGGTTACCGTCTTTTGGTAATCAATAGACTCTTGTTAATGAACTCTTGCCAGGGTGCCCGCGACGCACGACCGATTGCAATCGATCAAAGGCCTATGTAGACCGATCGCGTTGCATAGCCCGACGTCGACAACCTAGTAACCATAACCTCAAGCGCTTTCCAATACTACACATTGGCATACATCCAGCACGACGGTTCACAATCATAAGCCAGGTGATTATAGTGCGTGGTGCGTGATGCGGTCGAAACCGGATTTTTTTTAAAAAAAAATCACACCTTATCCCCCGGGCGTAGTGAATCGGACGTGCCAAGTAGAAGCTACGTGAGCCACGATCAACATCCAGGTCGTGAGTACCACGAGAATTATAAATTTGTAGTGCGTTCACTTTCTCAATTGGGCACAGCTCCGTTGATCACGCCCCAGCGCGACCGCACCTTCACCTCCGAACAACGACTCCTCCCTTTCGTGATATCGTGAGGTATTCACTGTTTTGATGTTGTCAATTCAACACGACTACGCCGGTCGTTGGCCCATGGCCCTACTTATGAGTGGAAGCCTGAGTACACACTGGCAATCGACCATTCCAATTTCCAATATAGGATACCGCGCACACTTGAAGGCGAGTGACCAAGCCGACAGATGCCCAACTTGAAGGTCACCCCATTTCTGTTAACAAGGCCCCCAAATCCCCTGGGGACGGGGCGTCGGGCTGCCAGTGGTCGACGCAAGGCAGCCCTTATTGAGGCGCGCAGCCCGGAAACTCTGATCTCTGACCGCACTTGGATTCGTAGGCCTAGAAAATTCACGGTTATAGCCATTGTCACCACCCTTGGTCTCCTAGGCCTGATCGGCATTGTTATAGGCACCGTTCTGGGAGTCACGCCGAAAACGAGCGATGCTGCAACTTCCTCGACTTCATCAACGTCCTCAACTTTATCAGCGTCTTCAATTTCATCAGTGCCCCCCGCTCCACCAGTGTCCTCCACCTCACCAGTGAACTCCACTCCTTTAGTAACCTCCGCTCCTTCAGCATCCTCCACTCCATCATCCTCCACTCCATTGGCGCCCTCCGCTCTATTAGCGTCCCCCACTCCATCAACGTCCTTAACCCCCCCGGTGTCCTCAGCCCCGCCAGAGTCTTCCCAGCTCATCCCAACCGCCCTCGTAGATGCATTGTGGTCTTCATCCTGGATATGGCTGGGCGTCCAGGCTCTCATCAGCACACCCGTCGGCGATTTAGCCCTTCGCGTGTCACTCCCCACGTCCGCGACACCCGCTACCAAAGCCGTCATCCTACTGGCCGTCGACGACTCTTACCTGCTGTACCATAATGGCCAGCAGGTCGCGAACAGCGCTGACCGGCAGCTCACTTCGCAGCTGGCCGCAGCGTATCAGGTCACCCCCGATCCGGGTCCCAACGTGTTTGCTCTCCGCGCTTCCAATATCGGGGGTCGGGCTGGGGTTCTTGCAAGCGTGCAGATATCGTACGCCGATGGAACTACCGCCATCATATTATCCGATGCGACGTGGCGTGCCGCCTGGCAACCTTTCCCAGATCAATTTACTTCCGTATCGTTCGATGATTCACAGTGGCAGTCTGCTACGGTCCTTGTCAGATATGGATCAGCACCTTTCCTTCCCGGGGTTACATTGATCAGTATGGATAGTCTTGTGGTCGATTGAGACCCTCCTACAGCGCTACTCCAGAATGACATTTTTTATTGGCTTCATAATTCTGGCAGATCATACATATACGGCACGACCACCTTCACTGTTGATTATAATGTATACAACAGAGGTCATGCTTCGATGAGGGTTGAAAGGTTCAATCAGCGCAGGCTTCAGCATTTCGATACCTTGAACTAGGTACAATGAGTATGTGGGGATATGCTAGGTAACTGCACACTATTAGAGGGCTTGAAAAATAACGACGCGACATGGGGGGCATGGAGGGGCATAGGGTCTTGGGATCATGTGGGTCATGTTACTTACGGCGTGGGCGGGTCCGTGTGGGAGGATCAGAACTTGCCCATAGCAATTGTCCGGTACAGCGCGTTCGCATCCTCGAAACGCGAGTGTCGAAGGCTGAAATGCGCCATCTCTGCCGAGTCCGCGTCGGCATTTGCGTCCACGAGACGGAGCTTGATCAGTGAGTTGTAAAACCGACACAACTGACAGCGGATAAGATTTAAATAGTCCCGGCTTAGCAATAGAAATCGACCCACATTTTGTGCACCCTTGGAGAACCTGTCATCACTAATTTTGCCTTCACGCTCGTCGGCCTCTGCCTTGTCGAGCCAATTGATACACTCGTGCAAGAAGCGACCGAGCACCTCGACCCTGATGAGTTCTGCCACCGTCGACCGACCCTCAATAATCGGCGTCTGATCCCGGAGCAGCCGACCAAAGAGATCAAAAGTGCTCAGTGTTGGCGGAAGATATGGCAGCACGTCGAGGAAAGTTGGATCAAATCGATTATCCGGGCTGGCATTGGTGAGGAGCCCGACAAGGAGCGGATGGGCAAGCGTGGGATTGAAGGACACAATCGGAGTCAGATCAAATGTGGTTAGCATTTGGGAAGCAGTGAGCTGTGGGATCATTGGGCCGAGTTGCTAGATCGACCAAACGGTTAGCGCGTATACACAGGGGATAGACGATCACTAACACGTTGCTCGGAGAGTGTAAGGACACGGTCGCGCGCAGCGAGAAGTAGCTTCATGGCATGCGCCATATTCTCGTTGTTTCGATCTTCCTCTGCAGTGATCGTACGGTGTTGTGGAGAATCGGAGGAGGCCGATGGAGCCCTGGGGTTGTCTTGTTTTTGAGAGTATAAATATGCGGTATCGTCTCTGCATAAATCAACATCACAGCTAGGCCGAGTCAACGAAACACGCGCACATGTCGGTTTGAATCGTTTCATCATCAAGGAGTAAATTAGCTGCTCTAAGTTTCGGAGGCAGCGGCGAGCGTGCGAGCGTGCTGGGAGAATAAGGCCCAATCTACATTCACAAGTGTGTTAGCAGAGTACGGCGGGTACCGGCTGGGGGCTGACATCGCCACCGTCACCCTTGAGGATCTTCCAGAGCACCCAAACGAGCTGCTCGTTGGGGCTCACGCCACCTTCATTGGTCACCGCAATAGCCTTTTCCCGCTCCCGAAGGAAAGCGACGAACAACACCGACTTGAACGGGTTAATCGTGATCGGGTGCGGCGCATATAACGAGTAGAGGATAAAGGAGACAAGAATACGCTGTGTGAGCTAGCGTCCGAATACTATCAGGTCAGTGTGTGTGTGTGAGTGTAGACGGGTGGCACGAACCTGAGTGGGTGTATTCGGGTCCAGAAGTGGCAAAAGCACGTCGAGCGCAAGCTGAAAGCGCGCTGTAGGCTGCACAAGCTGGGTAAATGCCTGTGCCGCGGTCGAACACGGCAGAGAATACGCCCTGGATAAGAGATGTCCGACCGAGGTCCGTGCGGGGTCTGCAGGCGTCTGTTGCGGTGTGCTGGCCATCCTCGACATTGGGGAGAGAACGGTGTGCATGGTGGTTGTAGAATGAAAAGGATTGTTAGCCCTGGTCGAGGAAGGACGTCCGGACACAAACGTTAGCGTTCATGCAGGAGCTGGTCAAAGCCGGCTTTCTTATGACAATCGATTAATCATCACTCACGTGGAGTCCCGTTCAGGTTCATTATGATTCAATTATCAATGATTGTTTCCGAGTCCAATACATTGCACGCAGGTGAGGAAAAGCCTAAATAACGGATATCCGCAAGGGAAACAGAAATGGAAAGCGAGTGGGAAGTGGGATGATACATAATAACGTGTAGATAGGAAAAGAGAGGAAACACATTATCATCAGAGTTGTATGCAGCAGACTAAGCAAAAGTCCCGGGTAAGGGCGTAGACGACGGAAGAGTTTGTTGGGGCTTCGTGCAAATCATGATCCCTGCCTGGTGTTCTTAAACCGAAGCAGAGGTGCCAACCCTGATAACGCGCAGGCCTTTTTCAAAAAGTCGTGCTATATCAAAAAGCTAATCAGCTTCCGATCCAAATGAGGCACCAGGCGGAAATCCCACCTCTAACAGCTCGTTCGCAGTTGCGCGGCTGTTGACATCCACACATAAACATACTGCGAGGAAGCCTTTCAGTTCGCGGCTCAACGCCTCTGGTTTCTTCAGCGTCGGTGTTCCATTCGTCGCGATCAAGTATAGAGCCTTGAGAGGTTCCTCGTCCAAATAAGGGGGCTCGTTCTCGATCATCTCGATCGCCATAATGCCAAGGGACCATATATCAACTTTGGCGCCGTATTCCTTTTGCTTGACCACCTCGGGCGCCATCCAATATGGTGTGCCCACCATGGTGGCACGTTTCGACTTTTGATCCGTCAGTTTGGCGCAGAACCCGAAATCGGCTGACGAATTGGAGGGTCAGTCATGCTGTTTGGAATGCGCGAATCGCTGAAGCTCACTGATTTTGACCCTGCCTTGCGCATCGAGCAGAACATTATCTGATTTGATATCACGATGGATGATGCTCTGGCTATGAAGATGCCCTAGCCCTTTGCATGTCTAACGATCATAAAAGTAAGCGACCCACTTGAAGGAGCAACTGGGCAATGCGTACCTCGAAGCATATACTTGAGATTTGGTCCTCCTCCAATGTGTTGTTCTCAATGATATCAGTCAGAGCACCTCCTTCCATGAATTCCATCACAACCCAGAGCTCGTTGTTCTTGACCAGGTACGATTCCAGGAAATTGACAATGTTTGGATGCTGCGATTCCTTCATCACCAAAATCTCGTTCACAATGAGCTCTTTCCTTGGCTGATGCGAGAGATCCATCTCCTTGATTGCAACCTTCTTGCCCGTCGCCAATGTCTTTGCAACGTACACATGTCCAGATGCACTGCGGATCCACGGTCTTGATTAAGGCACCACAAGGGCGATCAGAAATCATTCACTCACCCTTGCCCAACCTTCTTGATCTTACTATATAGAAGCTTGGGGTCGTCATCGCACACAACCTGCCTCAATTTCTCCATGATCTGCACCTCCGTCATTGTGCTGATCCGCTTCTCCTTCTCCTTCGGTTTCTCCAGCGCCGCAGCTGCAGCCGCCACGGCTCCATTAGCGTTGCTCGGCTTGGGTTTCTCCTCGATCTGTATGTGAACCTTTTTCGCGGGTTGCAGCGGTTTGATGGGCGGGGGGCCGACAGTGGACCCAGCAGCGCCAGATGCGGGTTGGGTGATGGGAAGTGTCGTCGCGGGTGATGATTTTGATGGTGTAACCGGGGGGCGTGCAGATTCTGGGGATTTTGGCTGCTTCTGGGCAGCCTGGTCTTGGGCTTGTTTTTGTAAGGCTGTTGTGTGGGCCTGTAGTGACTCTTTGCGTTGCGGTAGTGTGCTTGGGGGAGTAGGGCCTTGGGCTTTTTGACGCAAACTCAGGTCTACTGGGGAAGGTGTATGTTCGACCTGGCCCCCTGCGGGAGGGCGATAGGCTTTGTTGACCTGAGGTCGAGGGGGAGGAGCGCGGGTGGCTTGGAGTGAGGGAATTTGTATTGGGGGTCTGCTCGATTGTCCAGCAGATATGGTATTAGCATGGGCTCCGTGCGATCCACTGACAAGCTCGGCTGCACGAGCGGCAGCGGCGGTCAGATTGTCTTTCTCATTCATGAGACCGGAAGGGGCGGAGTCCTGCCGTGTGACTGAAGGCCGTCGCAGATCATTGGAAGACGATGAGGGACTTGGACTGATTGCGAGGGGAGAACCGATCTTCCCGATCCCGCCAAGCCCCGTGCCAGCATTGAAACGAGCGGGGGCGCCTAGAAGCGGAAAAAAAGTAAAAATAGATTTATGACAGCAGCTGTTATGCGTACCCATATCCTCCAATTCTCGCTTCTGGTGGTCGGTGTAAAATTCGAGGACGTCTAGAACGGCCTGGGGGTCCTTGGCATAATCTTCTCGGGTAATGGCTGATTTAGTGAGGAGTTTACTCCATTGTTCTGGCATGCCCTGTGTATAGGTTGAGTGCAGCACTAAAACAATTGGAGACAGCTTACAGTGAATGCGCCAGATACAGGGTCGAATCCAACATGAACCTTGTGGACGAAATCGGTCGGATGGCTCACACCCATGAGTGAGCTCCTAGAGTACACATCGTCTTGCCAGCCATACAGTTCCTCGTCGTTCTTAAGTGATAGAAAATAACGTTTATCTCTTGTTTCAAGAAGTAGACAGTACGGTTTTGTGTCGGTCCGCTCAATATTGGTTATTTCGCGCAACAAAATCACGCTTTGCTGTGGGGCGGACTGCAAAACCGAATCAGGGGCAGCACAACGCGATCAGTGCTACATGAGCATACCTCAGATTTGTGAATTGATAGGGTATGCTCTTTCAACACCAGCCATTTCAACTTCCAGATCCAGCTTGCAAAAGTTCCATCCTCCTTGATGCTGACGGGGCCATTGCGCACGATTTGAGAGTTGGCTGGGGCGTCGGGATTCCGGTCGGGAGATCCACCTATCCCAGAGTATGATGCGGCGTATGATGAGCTCGACGGTGAAGATGGTGTAAAGGTAAAAGAGGGGTTATATCCAGATGCAGCGAGACTGGCGTTGGTGGTGTATGACATTGACGGGCCATCTGTGCCCCGGCGCTGAGGCGCTTGTGGTGCGGGTCGGGAGGGCGTTAGGGATGTCGCAGACACTTGGTGATAGGACATTCTAGTTGAAATTCCGGCAGTCTCTAGGATGAGCGTGATCCAGAATATAACTGTTCTGACTAAACCCCACGTTGAACAAGGGCAAAAAACCGACGGGGGGGATATGGATCAGATGGGTGCCGCTGATGAGATGTTGTGTTGGGTCTCGCCCTCGTCGTTGGTACAAGTGCTCAGACGTCGGGCAGGACGATGCCCAGAAGATAATTCACTTGTCTGAGAATGTGGGTGGCCCTTGTTTGTTCATGGCGTGTGGACCGGAACTATCCGTCTTTGTCCTTTCACCATCACCAAGGAGACACATTACCTATCGTTCCTAAACGCGACGAGCATCGAAAGAACATTGATAGACTGATCCCAACGGGTATATGACAGGGCAAGATTTCCCGTTCGGTGGGTATTACACCAAAACCAAGTTTTAATGATACTCATCGATAACCGTCAACACCTGATGGTTTTACACCATAATAGATAGACGAAGGGATGGACATTCTTTTGATCGGAGGTCGTTTCCAACTGGACGACTTCCTCAAATAATCAATGGATGGACATGAGGCCGATCCGCAGTCTGAACTGCGGCGAGCTAAAATATTTGCATAAAGAGGCTATCGTCTTTGATTGATGCCCCGCACCCCCAAACATGGAGGCCGCGACTCGTCTCGACCCGGAGACATCGCTGCTCATCGCACGTCTTGCTCTTGAGGACATCAGCGATATCGACCTCGCTCGCAAAGGAAAGTCTTGCGCAAACTTGTCGCAATCGGACGAAGAATATGCATTCGCACTCCAAGCAGAGAGTATCCGTGCTATTTTGCAAAGTTATGAAGACTTCAAGATCGCCCAGAGCATGAGTGATGCACTCGCAACCGACCAAGCACATCTTGATGCAGCCGCGGTGTTGGAACAAGGCGCAGCAGACGACCACATGCTGGCGCTGGCCGTACAGCAAGACCAACCAATTGCCGCACTGATGACGCCTGCGCAAAGATTGCTCGAGGTCCTTGTGATGCCTGTACTGCCAGAGCCGTGAGCTTCAAGCCACAGCATACTCTTCTGGTACTGATATACCTTCTAGAGCTCCTTCAACAATGGTCACGGAAAATTCGCCATCCTCTGCTGGTGGGCTCGGAAGAGTTGAGTGCATTGGCTGCGGGGATAATCCGCAATCCGTTTCTACACTCAGTACACCCTGTGGACATTCATATTGCCCCAATTGCGTCCAAAACCTTGCAGTTGCGTGCACCCGGGACGAATCGCTCTTTCCCCCAAAATGCTGCCAGAATCCCCTGCCCTTGATCTCGATTCGCGCATTTCTACCCACAAAACTGATCTCACGTTTCATCTCGAAATCGCGCGAATTCAGCACCCCAACGCCCAACCGCATCTATTGCCCTAGCCCATCATGCTCCACTTTCCTCGGAAATTCAAACACGTTGGTCGGCAACATTACGTGCATCTCGTGCGGAATATCAATTTGCACAGCATGTAAACAGAGGTCCCATATCGAAAGCTGTGCTGAAAGTATAGCGGTGGGACAACTGTTGTCGCTTGCAAAGGAGAAAAGATGGCAGAATTGTCCAGGGTGTCGTGCAATTGTCGAATTGGGGCAAGGGTGCCACCACATTACATGTCGCTGCGGTACTCAATTTTGCTATCTTTGCGCGGCTCGTTGGAAAACCTGTCGATGCCCTCAATGGGATGAGGCGCGTTTGTAAAATTATCCTTGTCTTTACACCATGATAACCTTTGAAGTGACATGGGTTCGAATATGACACGCCTCAAACCACGCGGTGAATTCCGCAGCTGCAACACCACGAGTCCGGACACGTGCAACACCGCGGAATGTTATATAAATGGACTCGGAATATTGTTTTTTTGGCACATTCGCAGAGATAGATCCAAATCCGAGCGTGCGAGGACCTATGGATGGAGAGGATTTGGAGACATCTCTACTGATCGCCCAGTTCGCTCTCGATGATATCAATAACATCCTCCTTGCCCGTAAAGGAAAGTCCCGCGAGGATGCCCCTCAAACGGACGAGGAATACGCGTTGATGCTCCAGGCAGAAACGCTCCAGAACATGATACGCAGCTACGAGGATTATAAAGTTGCCCAAAGCATTGGTAACGCACTGGCAACAGATCAAGTTTTCCTCGACGTGGCTGTGGTATCGGAACAAGGCGCCGTGGACGATCGCGCAACCGCGCTGGCTATCGAAGGGGATCAAGGCGTCCCGCAACAAACAGCAGCTCAAAAACTCCTCGAACTTCTGGTGGTGGCTTCACCCCAAGAATTGTGAGTCTCAACTTGGGACATGAACGTGTTTGGCACATCTGGCTTTTAGGGAACCCTCACCAGTGGTCCAAGATCCGCGCAGCCCTGGCTCGGTTGAACCAGGGCCTTCGCGTGCAGCACCAAACAGATCGGAACGCGTGGAATGCACGAGCTGCGGGGACAGACACGGAGCCAATTCCAGCCTCCGAGCGCCATGTGGCCACTTCTACTGCGCTCAATGCCTCACGGATCTGGTCGTGGCGTGCACTCGCGACGAGTCACTCTTTCCCCTGAGGTGCTGTGGGCAGCATCTGCCTATGGCTTCAGTTCACCCCCTTCTGCACACCAAGACCCTCACCCTTTTTCTTCAAAAATCGCGTGAATTCGGCACTCTGGCGTCCAATCGCGTCTATTGTCCCCAGCCGTCGTGCTCTACCTTTCTAGGAAGTTCAGAAACCCCCGATACGGATATTGTTTGCCCGTGTGGTGTCTGGGTTTGCACGATGTGCAAGCAGCGATCCCACCGCGGGGACACTTGCACCCAAAACGCAGGGTTCGACGAGGTAAAAGTCCTTGCCATGGAGAATGGCTGGCAGACTTGCCCTGGATGCCATGCGATCATTGAACTCCATCAGGGTTGTTATCACATGACCTGTCGGTGCCACACACAATTTTGTTATCTCTGCGCAGTCCCGTGGAAGGGTTGCGACTGTCCTCAATGGGAGGAAGCCCGACTGCTGGACACGGCGGAGCGCCGCGTTGAAAATGAGCTTGGCGACTGGGCGCGAGAGCAAGAGCCAGCGTTGTTCCAGGGGCGGGTCAATCAAGTTGTTCATGACCTCCGCGTTAACCACGACTGCGAAGGCCATCGTTGGAGAAGTCGGGGCGGTGGCGGAAGATGCGAAGAATGCCATGCTTATCTAGGACGGTTTTTGATGGTATGGACTCTCGGACCCTTGGAGTTTCAATTTCAAGACTGATTTTCGTTAGTGTTGTCGGGGCTGTAGTTTGCTGGTTTGCCGCCGATGTGCCCGTAATCGCTTGTAGCTTCTTTTTGCTTGTCCATGACGTTGGTTTGTTTCTGTCCATCTCTTTCATCGTTCGCATGATGGTCGGCATGCTTACCCACTCCCATTATTCTCACTACCCTATGGATATGGAAGGTGGTAAAACAAAGGTCAGCCGGACCAGTTTGGTTCTATATCTCCCTTCCAGGTGGAAACGTCGGACTGACATGCTCATTTCTTTTACTAGTGGCCAT
>QGOG01001559.1:0-12164 GCA_003313185.1 Collybia sp. MG36
GATCCATCACGCTCTGCCTATTATTACAGTGAAATAATATATCATTCTGCCAACATGTGGTGATAATCATACGCGGAACTCGGCATTCGTGATTGCGAGCGGTGCCCTATTGGGAGTAGGGGCATCCTTCCTATGGGTTGCTCAGGGTGCTGTTCGAATCTTCGGTTCATTCAAAACAATATACGCTGATGTAGCATATACCAGATTATGGTCTCTTATCCGTTACCCGATCAGAGAGGACGGGCTATCGCATTATTTTGGGTCTGTTCCATGAAGGAGTAGCGGTCGGCGAGGTTTGATTCTGATTTGATTATCACGCTAGGTCATCTTCAACTTGGGCGGGGCAATCGGATCATTCATCTCATTTGCGCTAAACTTCAACTCCAAGAACGGGACGGTGACTGACAGCACATGTATGTAAGTTTTAATATTGGGGAACACCGTTGAATTCGGGGATCTTAGATGGTGCATTTATCGCGATTATGTGTAAGCTGAAACGGCGCATCCGTGCTCTATCGCTCAACTATTCGGGGCAGTGGTCGGATGGCTACTTTGCGTTCTGGTACCACAACCTCACACGGTCTCGCGAGCTGATGGATCGTTGGTCGGACCTCCCCCTCCTAATTCCCGAAAAGCAGGCAGCGCACTTGCCTCAGTGCAGCGGGAACTACGAAACCTCTGCACCTCGATGACTAACTGGAGAATCCTGTTCCTGATTCCTGCATTCTTTTGCGCCAACTTCTTTTACTCCTACCAACAAAACTCTGTCAATGGTATCGTTTCCTTATTCGACTTTGTAAGTTCGTTTATTAATGAAAATGACATTAGGGGCGACATTCACTCTTCGTACGCGATCATTGAACGGCGCCATGTATTGGTTCGCGCAGATGGTAGGTAAATCACACAATTCGGACCGAAGCGGGACCTGATTGGGATTAGTTTGGGGGACTTCTCATTGGATTTCTGCTCGACTTGAAATATCTCTCAAGACCTCAGCGAGCACTCCTGGGATATGTTGTCGTTTTTGTGACAGGATTCGCCATCTGGGGCGGTAGGTGCACTCCAGTTGATCCTCTACCATTCTCACGGCCATGAAGGAGGGCTTGCATTCCAGCGTTGGGAAAATAAGACCGGAAAACACCAGTGGCTTGATCTTTCCAACTCGAAAACATACATTGGGCCATTCTGGCTGTGCGTACCAATTCTCCTGACCTCCAAGTGCTCCAGCGCTCACATGCGACACCAAACAGATACTTTTTTTATGGTTCATTCGATGCCTTCTGGCAGGTACGTCTCTCGCGACATGTTAAACACTTGATATCCCTCGTTCATCATTGCGTCAGTCATATTGCTATTGGCTAATGGCGTCCCTTGCCGATTCTCCCCAGATGGCGGCGAAATTTGTTGGCTGTTCGTGCTTTCATTCTGAATTCACCAGGATAATCCTGATTGCGCCATAGTATATAAGACGTTTCAGGCCACGGGAGGGGCAGTCGCCTGGCGCATCAACGCACTCGGCTGTATGTCTTTTCAACGCCATTCTGATCCCTTCCTCTGAATCCTGCATTCCCAAGTTTCTCCGCTCCGCCAACTGACCATTAACTGGGCGCTTCTTGGGGGGGCGTTGCTCTTCGCGATTCCTACGGTCCTTTCAATTACCCCATCACCAGACACAACATCCCGGGAGGAATCTTCAAATGAACTGAGCGACGTAGCGGAGGGGGATTCTAAAAGCTCTTGACAACATAGGTCCAATGTATAAACATAATCCCCTTGTACAAACACTCAGAGGGTTTCCCCACCGGCCACTTCGGCTAGTAGGGGCGCGATTCCACCCCCAAAGTGTCGATCTCATGCGCTTCGCGGATCATCGTCGACACATAATCACTCAGCGCACATCACTAGCGGTCGCCCTTGGCGGCGAACCTCGCTTGCGCAAGTTTGATGTGTTCATGACCTATTGAATGAGCCTGCTGCTGCCCCACGCCACTCCCAGTGGTGCTGGATGATGAAGAAACACATAACCAATCCCTCGTTCCGCACTTGTCCCAACCATGATGTGAGTGAGATGATGTCTGTGGCTATCGTATTGTGTCTGGATTGGACAGTGATCCCCTGGTCATGATCATATCACATGCAATCGCGGCACGGCGGCATGAGAGAACGTGCGCCAAGGCACATTTGTAGTTCTCATGGGCGGCCTGCGTCTCGAATTAATTTCATCGCCAGATCACCCACCGACGATCGACGCCGTAATTACGTAGCATAGGTATTTCCAATCGATGTAACCACTGTACGTCAGTTCCGTGTCTCTTCTCGCGTTTGAACGGCGTGGGCTCGATACACGAATTTCTCGTGTTTCTGCGTGCCCTGGCCTGGATCGGACAAGAATTCGACACCGACTTTTTTCTCAATATCACACATTCATGCGTTTCGCAACCCTCAAGTAGTCAGATCATGTACAAGAGCTTCAAGAGCAAGTGTCGAGCATCACCATACGTTGTTCGTACTCACTCAATCTTCTGTGACTCAGCGACCGCGTTCACACCTCGCCGGGTTAGACGATTCACTCTCCCATACCACATCCTCGTCACACCTCGCCCCACCCTCCTCCATCATTTCAACCCAATTGAACAAGCTAACATCTGCCGCACATACTTTCGCAAGCGGGTCATACTGGAAGACGCGGTGTTGGGCAAGAGGCTTTTCAATGTTTTGACGCTGACCTAGTTGGCGCGCTGGACCCCGATCATCTTGTGCGTCTGCGCAACCCGGGCCTCTCCACCCTGACTGCAGTGTCTCGCCTCCACACCGCTCACTCCAGACATGCACAACCCCCTCTCAATTTGATGCCTAATTTTCGTGTAGCCCTGGCGTGTTGCGCCAGGGCTACGCTCGAGATAGAAATAGACCCGCAGCAGCCACTAGTCCTTATCAGTCCATGTCCAGAATCACCCATGCTGAGACAGTCGGCAATGAGGCCTTCCGCCAGGCCACGAACCCCGAAGAAACTTTGTTCGCTATTAAATCAATCAAATCAAGATAAGGGGACCAATGGTGCTTGCTTTATTCACGTAGCGTAGATTCCTAGTCGGCTTGCTAGAGTTGAGGGTATTTTGGATGTGCCACACTCAAACTACCCCCCAACCTGCATGTAATTTGCCACGCTTCCTTCCAATATCACCACCGATGGCAGGCATACCCTAATTGCGAAATGGTCAAGCAACTCAAAGTTGGCCCAAACCTCTGAGTCAGGCTGGCTTGCATATCACGCTGACTGCATTGCCGCTGAGCGCTGAGCGCCTGCTCCGCGAGGGGGTAGTGCACAACGAGCGTGAGGAGTCGTAGAGTTTCCAAGTGAACTGGGTGACGCAGGAGAAAGAGGTTCTACAATTTCTTCACGACATAGGTCCGACCGTCGCCTTGTTCAAATACCCAAGCCCAAGTAATCATCTCTCGCGCCGCATAGCCCTTGGTTAAATCCGTGTTCTGGGGTACAGTCTTATTCAGTTGTTGCACATGAAAGATGAATGATGTACCGAATTCCCAACGGCACTTGCCATCGCCAGATGAGTATCTCGCCATCCATGCGCCAACGAAACCCAGCTCTGAGACGGAGACTGAAGCTGACCCGGGAATTAAAGAATTGATAGGCATCGTCCCACCCCTTCAAAAAGCCGTCGCCGAAACGCCAGTGCTCGTAATGGCCTGGATATTGTGACCAATACGAGACATGAGCGCCTACAGACATCATTTTTGTGTTAATAGGTACTATGGTACGAGTGGAAATCGTACTGAAGGCCTCGGATTTTTTAGAGTCTCGTTGTATCGCTCTGTCGCCTGGAGAGTTGCCATTTTGTCGCGGGATCAGAGGTAACCCAACCCGCTCCGGAAATACTCCGCGCCCCACCGCGTCCCTCAAGCTCCAACCGATATCTCCACTATGCTGCTTCTTATACGTCCAGAAGAACCAACCGGCGCAGTGTTTCTCGTATAAACCCAGCTGGGCTGCGATGTAATTCTTGGTTTCGTCGGCTTCCCCAGTCAATGATCCCGGATTTAACGCTCCAGACCATTCGCCAATGATGATGGCACCGTGGACTTTGCTTAGCATCGACGATACCCGGGAAAGCATTTTAGGAGTCTCAGCTTCGGGATCCGTCAGGGCGCGCGTATGATCCCGAGCGCGAATTGAGATGTCCGCCCCCGTGAAACAGCGGTACAGGTGGTGGTCCAAGACCGTCAGTGCTGTAGGTGAGGCGGATTGGATATATTGTGCGTATCCATCCGTTTTCCAACAATCAGATAGATAGATTGGGAGCGAGGGATCGAGTGACCGAAGTTCGCCCATCACGGAAGAATACCAGCTTTGAAGCAATCCATCGTCGGGGGATTGGGGCTCATTTAACACTTCCACACCAACGACGTTTGAGAATGTGGATCTGTTTAGAAGGGCTGTCACGAGAATGCGCAGTACCCGGATCGTATGCACTCTGTGGTGCGCCTCGTCAAAGAAGCGGGGCGGGTTTGAGGTTCCAGCATGAGAATCTCTGTTCTGTTTACCAGGTGCAGCATGGAGATCTGTCGGGCAATATTTCATTGCGATAGATGCAAAATGGTGAGAGCCATACCTATCAATACCCCAATCCCGAATCGATGCGCGGTTTGGATTGCACCCACAATCCTTTTCCATGCGCCGCTAAAAATACTTTCCATCCCTACAAAGTCTGTGCCATTAAGGACAGAAGCATCTATCCCGCATAAATGGTAATAGCCAATCTACTTTAATCAACTCCCTGTCGAGCGGGATTGATATAATAACTGACAGGGATTCTAACTGTATTGAGACCACAATGAGCAATCCAGGACCAGTCGGTTTCAGTGATCCACGTGTCCCAATGTCGTTCGAGGACCATTTTTGCTTGAGCGCCGCGCGCTACGTCTAGATCGCTTTGACCAGGAGCCGCAGCAAATTGGAATGGCTCATCAGCAATCCAACGTTCAAGGACAAACCACGAGCCTATATTGATTATTCCATCGGCTCCTCTGTCTGTCCATGGGGAAACATACCAAGATTTACGCCCCGTTGTTTCCTATGCCGATAAAAATCTTGCTCGGCGGATGGGGAAGTGTGTGGCTGATATGGTTGACCAGATTTAGTGGTGCGACCGATGATCTTGTGGTATGTCGATTCGAACTTGCTTGCAAACTTATGCATGCCGCCTGTGGAATGAGTGTGAAACAAGTCTTCCACAGCGCAGAGATCTTGATCAGTCTCAGGGCCCGAGTCAATATTGATGGCATACGATGAGGCACACTGTTTCCCGCTCAAGCTAATGCCAAACACACCGTCAATGACTTGCAAGGTCATTGATGAAGTTGCCCCCAAGCAGCCTTGTCATAGTTCATGGTCTCAGCTTGTTCTTCCGATTCTGCGTTGTGAAGAGGTAATTTTCGAATTCCATTTGGTGGGGTATTGATTGACTGGATAAGATAAAGGAAAATCCAAAGGGAGCCCATCTTGAGGGAGTTGTTGCGCAGCGGCTGCTGCCGCCGGGCTGGTGACGCATCAATTGTATTCGGAAGAAGCGGACCGGTCTGTAGAAGATGAAATACTTGGTCACCTGACAATGTTTGGCTGCACCACGATTTGCAGCTCCGACTGTTGATTCTGGTCAACATTGTCGCGGTCAACGAGCTCAGGCCCCTGGACAACGAGCTCACACCCTTGTAACGCTGGCCACCCTTGACACTTACAAAAGGATTTAATAGCTGTCTATGCCAACTCGTGCTCCTTTGGTTCTCACTCATCAATCGGAATCCAAAATGCTACCATCTCAGTCTCAACCAACCGCCAAACGAAAGCAGCCAGAGGATTTGACGTCGCTGCCGAACAATTCAAAGAGGTCCAAAATTGAGGTATTTTGAATCACCAAGTCTTGTCGATCATTAATAGAGTTTAGTTAACCATGGTAGCCCAAGACTGGCGCGTCGAACAAGCGGAAGTGTATGTTTCACGTCTTCGTGTGACGGACGCGTTTTTCATTCATTTTTCGTTGCGTTCAGTGCTTAATGCGGAGGAACAGCCCGGCGGGTTGCTGATTGTGCGGGCCCCAACATCGCGGCCCCCTTCATCCCAAGGCCAGGCACCAGCTTCGCAGCCAAATCCATCCACGACTAGTTTCCAAATCTCCCAGCCATCCAGGTCACAGTCTCAAAGACCACCGGCATCCACGTCATCCTCAGGTGCTGGTCCATCAGGACTGAAGAAACTTCGTGCTGGCTCTCAGCCACCTCCTTCCTCCGCTAAACCCCCTCGAAGCAAAGGACAGAGTCAAGCCGCTCTCACCACCATCAATGACGACCTTGAACTTGAGCAAGAAATTCAAGCTATGGAAGACGAGGCGGATCGCATCCGGCGCAACTCACGAGCGCCTACCACATCCGACTCTTCTGATTTTCAGTTTCCTCCGCGCACTGAAACAAGCCAGAAGGGAAAACCAAGGTTCAGGGACACCTCCGAACCAATCACGATGACTGAATCACCGCAGATTGAGCGGAATAAATTGATGAGGGGGGGCGCGATGAATCTTATTAAGAATGGGCAACCGCCAGTGAACGAACGTACCGGGCGCGACCGCACTCGAGAAGGGCATGGACACCAGCGGAGAAAGAGTTCAATCAGCTCTCGAGGGAAGCGGATAAGCAGCTCATTTGAAAATACTGGTGTTATAGGTACGTTCTTCGTTGAACAGAACCATGAATATTCTCACGACGGTAAATCTCGCAGCCCAACCCCACCCCTCTGTTCCCGAAACCAGTTTCTATAAACACATTGATTGCGACCTTCCCGATGTCGAGCGTATCCGGCAGCTTCTCATTTGGTGTACTTCTCGTGCGGCCACCACCTATGCGACTCCCCGGCCACCAGATTCTACATCCCCACTGAAACCACCATTGCCACCCCTCTCGACAAAGGGTACAGAGGTTCTGAAAAACGTCCAAGAAAAGGTTGTCAAGATGCTCGCGATGAAACAGATCGACATAAGTCCTTACGGTTCTCACGAGACTGCAAGTGGGAGTACAAAACCCGTTTCTCTGAAGGAAAATGAGCAGAATGTGTGTAATCGAAAGTGGGAAGTGACATACACAACTCACATTGAACGGTGGGTCAAATCCTACGTCATTGCCTCAAAACGTTGACACTTTTTATGGATGATAGCGCGCAGCAAGAGGAGGAGGCTTGGAAGAAAGTAATATCTGTCTATGAAGCGTACAAGAAAAAAATCCTCGCTGAGCAGGAGAAGCGGGCGGAGCAGCACAGGTCGGCTGTGGCAAAGGGCAAACAACGAGCGACAGACGAGTGGTTGGTTCGGGAACACGACCTCCCACAAGATATGCAGCGCGGTGCCGCTCTAGTCAAGGCAGTACTTTCATCGTACCAGTCTCCCGGCGCTGGTGGGAGCACACGAAGCGGCATTGGGGTCCTAGAAGCGGACCTCCAACTGGATAGGACCCTCGAGGAGGAGATGGGCGACCTCGAATTAACACTCGATCAACTGCATATATCCGCCAACGCAGCATGGACGACGACCCGTATAGCTGAACGATTCCTCGATCAGCAGTTTGCGCTCCTTTCAACCACTCTGAGAGCACGCGCGTACCCACCACCGCCGATGTCTGATGTCAAGGAGGCAGGGGATGGCAGGGCAGGCGTGCGGGTGCTCAATGCATACCTCCGCCCACCGCGCGGCCCTGCAAATGCTCGGGATGTGTTATGTGCACTGGCGCGGGTGGATTATGAGCGACCACCGACGATGGTTGGGGACGCGGCGCGACGCGCGGCGAGGGAGGTGCAGCGGATAGGGGATGTGGGCGAACGCAAGCTTACGGGTATTCCGACCATGTCTCAGACACCCCGGAAGATGCCTGGTACGCCACGGAGGGGAACCACGCCAGGGAAAGACAGGGAAAGATAATTTTATTGTATTTTGATTCGTTCGCCCTTTGTGATGTATTTCTCTAACTTTGACGCCGCGGAGTGGTGCTTGTTTCCAATATTGAGCGTTATTGGTATTTGATACCCCAAACTACATGGTCAACTTATTGTGTATCATAATACGCATTCATATACCCAAGCTACGCAGTGCTCTTGATCCCATCCTGGACCATTCGCCAGGCTGGCCTGGAGGATACCTCAGAGAACCACCTTGCCACCAGTGAGTTGCCACATGTGGGGAAACCAGGAAACCATACCTGTGAACATTCGACTGGGACTCCATCCCCGCGAGTTTAAGCATCGAACCATAGGGAAGGTGGAATAAATCCGCTAACGCTAGCGTCTGAGATATAAGGTCAACATCGAGCGTCTAACGATGTGGACGTGTAGACTGGGATCACGCGCTTTTACTCTCACCTCTATGTTTGCCAGGTTGATTCGTCTCGCGCACCCTTCGCGCCTCACATCTCAAGATATCGATACTCAACAATGGATATCGGTCTCGGGCTTTTGGACATTGGAATGTTTGTAATGCGATCTTTTCCCTACTTATTAGTGATGGCAACGAGTAGTGGTCACGGGTATGCATGGGTATGGGCACGGGCAAGCCCACCCTTACCCATGCCACAGACTCGGATACTGGGCCACAAGTTGTCACTGATAGTAACCCAGACCCGACTTCGAGTCAGCCAAAGGAGGTCACAACAGTAGTAAGCGATAGCGACGACGACGACGATAGTGGCGATGTCAAGAGTGGTGATGACGATCGAGAGGCTAGCAACGCGAACCGAAGGTCCTGAATGGTGGGATGATAGGCAGTACTTATCATTCCACTATTTAGGACCTGCGGTTCGCGCATCATGCGGTCTTGACAAGTTACAACCCGGGCGATAGGGTTGAAGACATCGGTCGATTCGGGCGCTCCGCATCGCGTTCGTAAATAGAGACCCAGTCACCGATTGCGCTCCCCGAGTCATCCCCGGAACGTCACCCACGCGTGGCGCAAGGATCGGTCGGCTTCTCCCTGAACCCCAAGAATTTCATCATCCCGATTCCGGACTTCATTTATATTAATTAACTCTCTCTCTATCTTGGACCTGACGACGCATGAGCACGCGCGCGTCACGGCATCGCTTGCAACGCTTCATAAAGACGGCTTTCGCGTCTTTCGTCTCTCGATTTTGAACCCATCACGCTATTCTGCTAAAAATTCTGTCCATTCTCTCTCTTAGTCTCGAGTATCGACGGGAACAAGTCCTAAACACATTTCTCGTATAGTTACGTGTTATACATGTATATGGACACTAGCCTATTCTTTGTTGTGATCGACGACCGTTCCTTATGCCCCCATTACCGGAATTCCCTTCCATAATGACTGCGGAGGGTGATATGAGATCAGGACCTACATCTCCGCCAAGGTACTTTTGACAGCCAAGAATAACATCATACGCCGCGAGTTGGGTGGCGAGCATCGCAAGGTGCTGCTTGAACCTCGGGGTCTGATGTGCCCCCTTGCATGCTAGAAGAAGAGCAACTCGGAAAGTGGCTGGTGACACACGGCTCGATGATATTTCCTCTCACCGCGCCGGACGCCGAGGAATCAAAGTTGTTGCTGATCGACACGGCTTGCTCGAGAGGGGGAGGGTTCCTTGGCCTGTGTAGTTGGCAGCCAGGTAGCGGCATATCGCGCGGTTTTCGTAGAGAATAAAGCCGTCGTCATCCTGGAATACCTGAGCGAACTCTACGGGCGTGGATGGGGCTTACAATCCACCGAATGGCTGATGCTCGAGGAAGACAGGATTTGTGCCATTCGCCTCGGGCTATGTTTATATCGACGAATATGCAGGAGCTCTGATTTTCGTGTAAAACGACGGCAACCCGCAGGATGCATTTAGATGCGGAGAACTCGTAAAGTTTTGACGCTATTGAATGGGAAGAGACGGAATGAGTTGAGCTCGTCGCCCTGGGCTAGCCGCCGGTAACGCCCCTTCTCCTCAGTCGCATTTTTGAGTGATCATGGAGAATGCCAAGCATCGAGAGTTAAAAAGAGGGGGAATTAATTGCTCGGAAGGATTGGAAAACTACGGCGACGCCGCTGCTTGTGCGAAAGCCAGCGGGATTTTGTACGGTTGTTTGTGCGCTCGTCATTCAGCCAACCCTTTGCACGTGCGTCATCTGGAGTGAAAGGATGAATTCAACTAAATACATGCCTTCTGCGGGAACACCGGTTGAGCCTGAAGCGGCGAGACACACGCAGCCCACCACACCACCAAAAAGAACCCAAAATCATCCCACCATACAAAGCCCCACCAAGGGAGCCACGACTAAGAAACATCGACTCCCTATCACGGAGACACAACAGATTGCATTTACCTTGATACGGAAAGATTGGTAATGGCTTGGGAGATAGGCAGGCGCCATACTCGCAACGAGGTCTCAGGACCATTGTCCCAAATTGTGCTAGGGTAGGTACCACCGGCACATGAAGAGGAGTGGATATGAGACTTTCGTAAAGTTGACCATCCCCGAGGACATTGTGATTTGGCATCACAACGAGGCTGAGATGAACTCACGTATCTGATTAAATGCCTTCCATGGAGTACTGTGCCGGATCAACATTTCACATTGTCCCTGCGATTAGCCTTGTCTCAAAGTTCACGGGAGCGCAATCCATCATGATCACCTACCGAATTAACGATACAGCCGGCCATCGGCCGGGTGAAAGGATAAGCTCGTGGGTTGTGATTATAACACAAGTAGCCACAAAAAAATGCATCAAACAACTTTGGAGGACCTTGAACCAAGTTAGGATAAATGAAGCAGGCCGGAAATACCCTCTGGCATAAGGGTTGCTTCGCCTTGAGCGCGATAAGATTTGACAGTAGCCGTGGCACGTTTTTATAGGAGTGATTGACCGTGGTGCAACACCATGTTCTCAACAAAAATGGTCAATAATGGTCTTGAAACCAAGTATACAAATATTTCTATATCCACACCATCAGGGGTGTCAAAAATTAAGAGCTGGTTGCGGTGTTTATGTTTATACTGGCAGCAGATGGTTGAGGTTCTGTGAGTATTATCGGACGATCGCACTCACCTGCTCGCCGCTTCCCTTTCTTCGTGGCCATGACTTCGTATGCATTGGGTTCGGGTTGATCCTCAAGCTGATGGATAACCGACGAGGCCTCGTGTGGCCTCATTTGAGCCCTGCCCCCTTCATGTTGAGACGCGTGTCGATGGGAATGGGGATGCGCGTGGGGTGACGGGCCACACGAGGAGTCAGAATCCGAATCGGACGAGTCTTCGTCAGACGACTCGTCAAACCGCTTGGGTTTGTGATAGATGCAACAGACTAGAACAACCGCGTTAGTCCCCCAGAAAGCCTGCTGGGAGATCGCCACGCACTCTTGCTCTTTTTCTTCCCACAGCCTTCGTTATCGATAACGTCCTCGCCCCAGGCAACTCGTTGTCTGGTTTTCTGAGTCGCACCTCGCAGTCTCAATACACCCCCAGCCGATATATCTCCAGGGTTATTGCCATCATCCGGAACGGGTGGTGTCTCAGTGATTGTGATGGTTCTCGACCCATCCCCGGGAGCAGAATTAGATGGTCGCTGTTGAGTAGCAAGATAAGCCATGATTACTGAAAGCACTTGTAACTGCAAAAGAAAGGGTAGTTGTTGAGGTGAGGCGCTGCGACGGCTGGGTGCTGTGGAATTATTCACTATATTACATAAGTAAATACTCCAGACAGGGTCGTATCACGTGAATGGTGGGACTCGGCTCAAGCGGCCCGATGACCCTAGGCCGAAGACCGACCTGTCACGAGACACAAGTAGATAAACTGTCGGTAGACAGGTCGGTCCAGCTGGGTTTAAATCCCTGTAGCGCGCGGATTACCGCTTTAGGTATGACGTATTCTGACCGGCCCTAAACTCGATCAGTAAACTTTTGTAATGAAATATATGTGATCACTGTAATCAAGTGTAAATCCTTTCGTTGCGTCGAAATGCCTGTGAATAACTCTGCTCCATCCGTTGAAATGCTTTCAAATTTCATTATGGCACCTCTTCAAGAAATTTATATTACTGATGCGTATCGATCGACAGCGCAGTTCAAGGTCCATCTCAAGCCTTCGGGTGTAAGCAATTATTTCATTACAAAAG
>QGOG01001560.1:0-11652 GCA_003313185.1 Collybia sp. MG36
GGGTTCCGCGCGGCTCATGTCCAGACCCCGCATGTTCCCCAGCTCCTTGAGCAGACCGGCACTCACCAGCCGTTTCGCGGAGAACGCACCCATCGGGCCATCGTGCCCTGTCGCGGACACGACCACGGGCGCTGTGATGGTGTTGGGGTCCATGCACGACTGTGTGTCGTGGTTGAGCGCGACAAGCGTCCAGTTCGTCACCACCCCCGCCACACGCTGGTGCCCCCGGAAGTCCTCGCGGATGATGAGGTCCTCAACGGCCGTAGCGTTCATCATCACAACGTTGGGCATTATCAGCACCTTGGATAGAAGCGTCGATGTAAACAACGCCGCGTGCTTGACGACCACGAAATCGCCCTCGTCCTCGTATGGAACGCCAATTTGGTTGAGAAATCGTTCAGCTGGTTTCCGGACGACCTGAGTCCGTTTCAGCAGGATACTCACCTCGCCTGGAGGTGATAACTTACCATTGGCGTCATCAACTGGCCACCGAGCCAGGCCCCGCCACCGGGGGCCACGTTGGCTTCAATGATCGTGATCTTGAGCTGAAGGGGGTGTCAACCTAAATGCAGATGCCCAGTGCCCCCAACACCTACATCCGGGCGAAGAGTCCCCAGTTGCCATGCGCACGATAAGCCAGCACTTCCGGCCCCAACAATAACGACGTCCGAGATGACCCGCTCATACATAGCGGTGAAGTACCTGAGGATATCAAAATTGAGAGCAACACAATACCAGGTGGTTTACCTCTTGATCATGGCCCTTGATACTTGGGCTTCCTCGATGGGGGCAAAGCGATAGCCGCCTTCATAATTCTCGATAACATCTGGTTTCAACTTAGCGTCCTGCTTGAGGCTGAGGCTGAACTCGAGCGGAGGCTGAACTAATGTCTGAGAGGGTGCCATTGGAAGACGGGAACTTGTGACAGAGTCTGGTAGACGAAACGAACAACAGGTTGCTGAACGCACTCTGTATTCGTCCCGGTAACAGATACAGACATTCGTCTTATATACTGTAGGTAAGTCCTTGGCTATCTACGATTGGAAGGTGATCTATTAGTTGCTATCAGATCTGATAAGGAATAACGGGAGCCCGGACAGATATCCGAGTCACAAGCTTGGAGCGGCAGCGGCGTCCAACTGAGGGAGGCGCAATTGTGCGTGTTTGGTCTGGCCCGCCCCCGTTTCTTTTCCCGAGTTCATCCAACAGACACAGCTCTCAATTTTCTGACCTGGCACCCTCACACCCTTTTCTTGGCTCATCGTACTTGGCGTGTAGCATTCGTGCAAGACCTCTTTTCATTATGTACATCCATGAGTAGTAAACAAATCGAAATTTCCTCCCTAGTGGGACACTGCCCCGACAAAACCGGACCTCAACGGAGGTTGACGCCCTGAGCAGCGTGTTTTCTGTTCTCGCGGACCAGTCTGAGCTGACAATCGGCTCCCCCTCAACCAAGTTTCAAAGCTCCGGCTACATCATCGAAGCACGCAGCCTACGGTCGAGGCTGGAGTCTTGGCCTAACCTGTGACAAATACTGTTATGTAGTAATATACACTGAAGCGAAAGGCCTACCTATTACTGACACAGCTGATCCCCAGTTTCACCTTCATCGATTCGTAGATTAGAGACACGGATAAAGAACAAGAGCACTGTAGAAAATGGACTTGATTTTTAACTTGTCCATCATCTCGTGTGTGTCGTAACTAGGCGCGAGTCGCGCGACTATAGTACTTACACCACAGTTACGCAAACCTTGAGAAGGTTCCTGGTTGACGTTTTGCTCACCACGTCGTCAACCTCGACGTAAATCTACTCACCACTTGCGACTTGAGCGCTTGAACACCCCTCTAACAATTGATTTGTTTTGTTAGCTTTCAAGCAGTTAGGTCTATGGGTTGAATCAGTAAAAGTCGCCAGGGGTAGAATTTTGGGTGTAGAATTAGCACTCGGTGTTACACAATGGCGGTGTACCAAACTGCTTCAAGTAGCCATCCGGCCATGGAGCCAATGCACAACGATACATCGCGGCTGCTATGCTACCACTATCGCGCCGACTCAGCTTCAGTTTTGGCTGTGGCACCGGAATCGAACGGCCTCACACGAGGAGAATGGTAGAGCTTGTGATAAGACCCGGAACTGGTTGTATCCACACCAAAAATACACCACATGTTCTTGGCTGAATAGCACCCGTGTGCACGGGACAGTAAGAGTGTCGACGTTTCTGTCGGCATTTAGGAACCTCTTGCTGGTGATCAAGTACGGATTCCCCACAAGATGCCAAAATTCGGGATCCAACCAACGCAGAAGACCACTGATCCACGTGCACACGTATTTTACCGTACTTCCGTTACATCGCGGCGAGCACTCAAATCAGTTTCCCGGTTGGCGGTGTCCCCCCCAGGCGAGTCATCTGATTGGAATGGCCGGGGACCTGCCAAGAGTGGTCAACTCAATATTTAGCCAGTACCACAGCAAGCTGATAGCCTTCCTGATGGGACAAGCCCAGCCGGCCTACATCATTTGGAGAGACCGATGCGGGTAGATTGTCGAGATATTACGTGCATGACATTTGGTCAAGCCCGAGGCGCTTGAATAGAACATCCAAATGTCGCTGAGCGCGGCTAGCCGCCATGGGGTCACTGATATTCGCCGCGGCATAGACCAAGTGACAGCAGGCACCAGTGATCACTGATCAAGAGGGACATCAGAGCGACAAGGCAATCAGTTTTTCCACTTGCAGGGAGCCATTCCAGAGACCGCTCCATTCAGCGGAAACAAGTGATGCCGGCCTGCGAGAATATGCTGAGAGCTCCATGGAGATTACACTTGCCCTTCTCCCGAACGAATAGCAAAGGAGGAATTTCGTGGATTCGTTACGGTGGTTGAACCTTCAAATTTGATGGAAATGCTTTTACAGGTGGGAACATGTTTCTTGTTTGATCTTCCGGGAGCGTGGCCCGAGCGTGCTTGCGGCCAACTATAGTTTGAATGCACAGAATATGTCCGCAATCTTGCCGTCAGTTATATATTAGTTGACAAGATTTAAAAACGCCGGATGTTGTGAACGCTTGTCCTCATTACTCCCCTCACAATTTGCCCAACATTATTCTCACACAGCAATCTTCGGGTGTTCGAGTCACGGCTCCTACCAGAGCCTTGCCGCACGGTAAACCTACTAGCCAGTTTGAGGACACCAACAATACCTTCCGGAAACCCAAACCGTTCTCAAGCATGCAGCAGAATTTCATGATCGTCGGGGATCCCTTGTCCCTTGATAGAATCAGATCCGTTCTCACCAGACTTGAAGATACCATCATCTTTTCTCTTATCGAACGGGCTCAGTTCGCGCATAACCCCCGTATATACCAGCGAGGCTCCTTCCAAGAGCTCAAGGACTTGAACTTTGACGGAAGCTGGCTTGAGTGGTTCCTCAAAGAGATTGAGACATTCCATGGTGAGTGGGGACCATGCTTTCAGTGTCAAGCCTAATATCTTGTCACCCAAAGCAAAAGCCCGACGCTACACTAGGCAAGTTGTGTGTCTCCGAGTGCTGAACCACCGTACTGACAGTATATCTCTCCAGCCCGGACGAATACCCGTTCAGCACGGCCCTCCCCGAGCCCGTTCTACCACCCCTAGCCTTCCCAAAAATTTTGTTCCCGAACAAAATCAATGCCAACCCGTCAATTCTCTCATTCTACACCTGCGCCATCATCCCGCGGGTGTCCCGCCGGGCGACACTCACCCTGGCCGCTATGAAACGGGCCAACGGTATCGCCGGCGACGAAGAATTCGAGGATGATGGGAATTACGGGAGCGCCGCCACCATTGACGTGGAAGTCCTCCAAGCCATCAGCAAGCGGGTCCACTACGGTAAGTCCTACTATGTCCGTTCCAAGCCTGGCATCGGCTGACCTGCGCCAGGCAAATTTGTGTCAGAATCTAAATTCATTGAAAATCCCTCGGCATTTATCCCTCACATTGTGAAGCCTAATCGGGCGGCCCTGGAGGGCCTCATAACGAAACCCGAGGTTGAACACAGACTCTTGTTGCGTCTGCGGAAGAAAGCCACGACTTACGCTCAAGATTTCGTTGAGGGAGATTGCCTGCCAGATGGAAGCCGCATCAACAACGCATGGAAGATTGACGTTGATGGCGTTGTCGAGTTGTATGAAAGTTACATCATCCCATTGACCAAAGAAGTCGAGGTGAGTTCGCGTTATGGGAGAGCCTCTTGCGACAGCTAAGTCGCCGTTGAAGGTGGAATATCTACTGCATAGACTGGATGGGCTATCTCAGGAGGAGATTGAACGGTTATCAGAGCGGGGACGGTCAAAACCCGAGACGTCATAGGGAGCAATTTTGTAATTAGTAACTGTACATCTTCATGTAGCAATGTCAGAGGGTATTGGACAATAACCAACAACTGGTCGTAAGAATATTGAGACATCGGTGGAGATAAGAACAACTTCCAATATAAGCGCAACCATCCAGCGGATCCAGAAAAAGATGAAGCAAACGATAGAACAATGATTCGAAGTAAACTGGGTATGGCGCAAGAAGAATAAGGATAAGTGAGGCTATATATATTTATCACAGTCCGAGATCTGCCACCGGGCAAAGGTGTCATTCCTTGATCGAACTTGTAAGGCAGTCTCCGAAGCTTACCTTCCAATAAACGTTGTTGCTCTTCTTCTGCGATCTGGCGGGTCGCGCGACGAGCAAGAAGCTTCTGTGTTCTGTACTTCTCGTATAGAACCTCCTTGGTGTGATTTTTTAATAGCTGGGGTTTGCATTTAGTTGAGCAACCAATACCAAACGGAGAGGAAAACACACCTTGAGATGGGTAGATAGGACAGCTGTTCGCAGCGCCGCAAAATCGCAATGATCCGGGTCCAAGACATCAATTGTCCCCCAACGGAACTTGCGGACAAAGACCCCCCTTAGATCGTCGGGTGGCCCCTGGAGATATGTGGGGTTGCGGGTACTAGCTGGAGCGACAAGGGAGTGACCATCTTCGGATGGTTGTGTCGGCGACGTCGAGGCTATGCTCAGGACCCGACTGTCTGTGGATACAGGACGTTTCCGAGTTCTACTACCCTCAGGTGCGATCAGCGCGAATGGCATGAGCGCGGCGAGGTCTGTCTTGGCAACAATATGAGCTGAAAATCGGACATTGGCCACACTTTCTTTGTCTGCGAAGTCGGGTGAGATAGGACGGTGTTCGTCATCCGCAGCCAGGGTGAGATCGCGCCGCGAACGAGACCTAGAGAGCTGGCGGCCCACGCCGTGGCGCGTCTGTCGGAGTTTGATAACAGGACGCGCCTGGCGTTCCTCGTCGCTGTGCTCCTCATTTGCATCCCCATTTTCCGAAGCAAAATGTGTGAGTCGTGCTGGCGTCTCAGGCGATGATGGTTTAGCAGGTCCAAACACGCCGAAGTCGATACCAGCATCGGCAAGGCCTGTCCGGACTAATCAAAGCTGAGCGATCTACGTGGCGCCCCACTTGAGGTACTCACTAGCATTTTTTACAGCCAGCAATTTCTCATCCGTCAAGGAATCGGCGTGGGCAATGACCGGAAGAATGTTGGAACGGGCGGATATGCGTCGGATCACTTTGATTTCGGCGGGAGACATGGTCAGTGGGGCATCTTCATCATCAGAGTCGTCCCCAGACGACGTGTCTGGTACAAGATCAGGTGGCGTGGAGTGGGAGATGGTTGCTTCTGATCGCGTCTTCCCTGGCAAAGAAGACGCCGCTCGTCGTGCAGCAGCGGTCATGATGGAGGAAGGATCAATCATGTATATACAGCTGTCACAAATCAGCATTGGCACATCAAAACTGACTTTGGGGCAACGGATGGACATACAGGTGAATATGCTGGTCGCCCTTGCTTTTCCGAACAACTTTAGATTCCTAGTACCCAGTCAGACAGTCCTGAATCACGACCGGGCAACGACACGTACTTCACTCATGGTATCCGCGTATTGAGAATCAATATATTTCATCACCGTATTCACTTGTCGTTCAAGCTTGAGCTCGCGACCCTCAAGAAAGTCGAGGCCTGGCGTGTCAATCACAGAAAACAAGACTCGGTCGAAGCGGGATTCGCATATTTCAATGCAAGCAGTTTGAATGGACTGTGTAGTCTTGGCCGGCCCTCTAAGAAAGCGATCCATAGCAGCCTGCTGATCCATAGTGGCAGTGGGTGATATATCTGCTGTCCCAAGAAGCAACCGCAGTAGTGATGTCTTCCCTGTCCTCTGTCCGCCAACGACCTGCATACGATCAAGTGCCTGACCCCTAAAAAAGCCTTCAAGGCGCACCATGAGATTGAAAGTCGGGGGTGCACGAGCTCTCCGCTGGCTATACCGTCCGCTGGGTATCGTACCGGCAGACCTCCAGTTTCCAAATGCAGAAGGTGGACTTGACATATACATTGATGAGATAGGCCCCCCGTCATTGTCCTTACCTGGAAATGTCCGAAATGGTTTATGGAACGGTATGGAGGCATGGTCGATCCCTTGGAAAGAGGTTTTAGTCGCACCTTGATGTGGAGCACCGGCTGGGACCTCCTGACGGATTGCAGCAACATCCACGAGATTCTCAGGCCACGGGATGCCTTGACTCGTCAATTCTGGCAGGGATGGAGATGCTCGTATTCGGGTCGTATCTTGGCTCTTTCTTGGTTTTCGGCGGAAGGAAAACATATCAGCGAATTTGGTGGCGGAAGAGCGGAAAGGAGGAATATATAAGGAAGTGGAAAAGGAGTGGAAGGTTTCACTTGGAATCACTGTTCGACGCAACTCGCAAGTGAATTGGGGAATGTTCTTGGAAACAAAGAAATAAGTATTCCTTGAGCCAATTTGTGCAAAGGGTCGCGATAGAAATTGTTTTACAGGCCACGTGGGAAATGTCAGAGCACGAATAACATATCCGGTTTATGTATAAACAAGGCGGTAAACAAGAGGGATGGACTCGGATTCCTTTTCACAAATACAGTTACAGTCCCATGCTATGCAGAACGAGGGTGACGACTGCCTTGAAGCCCAAACTAGACCTGGAGAGATAAGACATAGGGGAAGGAGCATGGGAGGTGATAAACTTGATCTACACAAAGAAAGATAGATGAGATTAAACGCTTAGGGTATATCCGCAGTAGCCAGTGGGGAGTTCTCCATCTTCATTTTCTTCAACGGTCGGCTTAAATCCGAGTGATCCATGCCCCTTTTCAAATCAACATCACCGTCAAGGTGGATGTCCCTATCTCGCTGATCGTTCGAGGTAGAAGGCGTCGGAACCATGCGAGAGGAAGGCGGAGAGGGGGACAGTGATCCAGCAGGCGGCTTAGAACTGGATGCTCTCCTTCCCTTCTTTTGTGATGATCCACCCCCCGCGGAATCATGTATATAGTTGCACGCCAATGATCGGCGAGCACAGCTTGCGCAAGCGGGATGAGCACCATCACACTTGGTTTTCCGCGCTGAATGGACGGTTAGGTGATTTTATTTCACACGAGGAACACGGGGTAGACATACCACGGCAGAAGTTACATGCGACCACTTTTGGCCCCGAGTTGGAGGGTTGGCGTGTAGTTTTACCGGGAACGGTGGCGGCACGCTTCCGCTGAGCGGCTTGTTGCTCCGAAGCGGGGCGGATGGGGGGGAGTGATGGTGCCGACATAGGGATGGGTGTGGAGGGTGAGTGCTCCGGGAGAGAAAGCGTTGCGATGTGAGGTAGCTCGTTGTCCAGAAAAAAACTGCGTGATTCACCCACGGCGTGAGTGGGTTTAGAGCGTGACGTGGAAGGAGCAGTTTGTGGGGGCGGATCCTCTCGTCTTTCGTTGATGGGAACCATAGGGGGCACTGGCGGCCCGTAACCGTCATGATTCAGCTTATCCACGTTAGAGCTTCTTCGTGATAATGGCTGTGAAGGAACTTCTGGTGAGAGCGAAGGTTCCTCGTGGTCCCCGGATCTATCTTCGCCGCTATCACTATCGCTCCCGTCATCCTTCCGCTGCCTCAATGTTCCACGTCGCTTATTCTGCGGCATGTAGTCGCATGGGTTGGATCGCTTTACACATTGGCTGCAGGCCGGCCGTCCACCATCACACTTCAGTTTCCTGGCTATAACACCCGAGAAGTTAGTTTCGGTAAAAGCTGCTATAATTATCCACACCCACAACGGCAAAAGTTGCAAGCCACCGTGATCTTTTTTGTGCGTTGTTTAGCCGTCCCTGTAGCAGGGTGGTGAACTCAAGGGCATAGAATAAAAGTATCTGGATCACTTACTGGAGCCAGAAGCTCTACCCCCTGCGGAGGAGCTCAAGGCATCAGGTGCAGGGCGGGCAACTTGAGCAGGACGCATCTCCCCACCAAGCATCTCCCGGGTATTCGTCGAGAGCGATGGATGGCGGTTCGTGACTGGGTGCTGGGCCGTGTCAATAGCTAAAATAGGTCTAGAGTTAATCGACAGGTTGCTCATGTGGGGCATCCCTTGAGACATGTGTTGGATAGAATGACGAGAGGAAGGACGCTGTTGGAGATGATATTCAACTCGGAACTTATCAAAGAGATAGTCTCTCGTATATTTTTGCAGCGTCTGAATGTGTGATGAATGGTCACCTATCAAAGAACACATAGACTGCCGCATCACATCACTTACCTCCATGTGATGGAAGATTGCCGCGCGGAGTGAAAGAAAATCACTGTGGTTTGGGTCCAAGACATCCATGGAGCCCCAGCGATAACTACGGATGAATTTACCTCGCACAATCTTTGAGGGCGAGGAATATTGAGTGGGCGTGTATTGCTGTACAAGCTCGTGTCTGGATAACGGCTTCCTGAGGACGCCATCGCTATGGGAGTATATATCCGGCGAAATAAGCGCGTACGGAAGCCGCAGCAGTGGGGTGACAGGGGAGGTGGGTGGAGAGGTAGCCGATGAAGAAGACCCATTTGGGTGGCCGTACCCGTTTAATGGCTCGGAGTTGGATGATTCCTCCGGGTTGTGTTGGTACTGCCCGTCGATATCAAATATACCAAATCCAATGCCAGCATCAGCGAGGTCTCGACGAATGGCCATCTTGATGGCGGCAAGGCGGTCGTTTGTGAGAATATCGGCTCGAGCGATCACAGGAAGCACATTAACACGCGCAGAGAGCCGACGGATAGTATTGATATCAGCGGTGGGTAATGTTGGACGAAAGTGCAAAGGATTGTTTGTAACTGGTGGCTCAAGAATGACAGGCTCCGGATCGTGCTGGGAAAAACTGTTAGTACGAGCCCTAGGCACAAGTGGCGCAGGTGGCCCTGGTACCGAAGGCGGGACGATTTGGTCGGGATCCAGGAAATATATACACCTGGCGATGATCGATGAGCGACATGAGAAGTTGATGGGGGAATGTGGACGCACAAATGTACATAACGGTCCCCGTGTTGGGCTTTCCAGTCCTGTGTAAAAAAAAAAGAGTCTGATGAGCGAGAGCGTGGACGAGGAAGATTAGCGCTCACGTCTTCGACGCCTTCAACGAACCTGGAATCTATGTGCCTGAGGGTTTCGGCCACGAGACGCTCTGCAGAAGCGTCGTCTTTAAAGTCGAGAGAAGGAGTGTCAATGAGCGTGAGAGCCAGGCGTTGCTGTGGGCCGATATTCTTGAGGTCGAGGTCGATGTCAATCGATGCCGCCCTGATGTAAGAGGTGTGACTACTGCATCCTTGGACAAACTTTGCGACCGAAGCGAGCTGCTCTTTGGTGGCTGAGGGAGATATATCGCTAGTGTCGAGTAAAAGGCGGAGGAATGATGTTTTGCCTGAGGCAGCGTGAAAAGGGTTTGAGTGGACGTGGATGGCAGGCAAAGAAAAGTGGGAGACTCGCCTCCTCGGCAGCCAGCGACGAGCAAGGTAAACTCTGGCCGAGGGTTATCTGGTGTTCGGGAGAAGGTGAGAAGGAACGGAAAATGGAGAGAATGAGTTGGAGTGATTTACCCGGACCATCATGGTGAGCGGGACCGACATAAGACTGAGGTTGTGGAGGAGGATAAGGGCCTTGAGTGGTGTGAGGGGAGCGGTCATCGTCTTCACGGATCCGTTGTTCAGAGGAGTTCATTGCGGCGGAGGAAGACACCAACGAACGGCGTACGCCAGGACGGGGAAAGCAGGATTGCCCGCACGCAGGCGAGCGCGGTGATTTCGAAAACTCTGATGTAGAACCGACACTTGTTAACTCCCACCGAGCCAATCGGAACAAACCAAGGTCCAAAAACCCAGAACTGGATTTGGACAATGACTACAACCCGTGCCCCCGGGACACGAGAACTTGGCTAGTGTATGCTCTAAATTACGAGAAAAAAAACAGGGTGGACCCCGTTGAATAAAGTAGGAAACAAATCGAATAATTATACGGTAAAAAGGGGAATAAATGTAGGGAAGAGGCATCGTGAGAGCGGTAGGCATGCGCCCAGAGTGCGCTGCTAAAGATCTAAGAAAAGAATGGATGGCAACAGCATGTATACGTAATAAGAAGCTCAAATCCACAACGCCAAATTAATGTGGGGAACAAGGTACAGATCCAAAGATCAAAATTCACTCACTGCTCCATACTTTCTCCGTCCTTCTCCTTCTCCTCCAATTCAAACTCGTATCCCGTCAATTCAGTTATAGGTCCAGCTTGTTTTCCCTTGGGTCCCTTCGGGGCCTTCCCCGGTCCACGCCGCCGCGCCACTAGGTCATACAGGCAGTCCAACCTCCGCTGCGTGCAATTGTGGCAGCTCGGCCGGGTCCCGTTGCACCGCAATTTCCGCGCTTGGTAATATCAGCCCCTTGACCCTGTCATCCACGTATGTCATCTTACTCACCTCTGCAGAATCGACACGCTATCGGTGTCTTTTTGAACACCCGCCGTCGTTTCCGTCCATCCTCGCCTGGAGAGGTTTCTTGATTTAACCACGCGGGCAGCGGCACTTCGCGCGCGCCATCTTTGCTTTTTTCACATTCATCCTGTAGCGCATTGTGTTCAAATAACTCGGTTGACCATGCCGGGGGCTCCTCTCCACCAGGGGTAGCTCCTAGTGAGTGCGTCCGTCGGGGGGGAGTGATCGGACCTGACGATCCACGTCCTAAATGTAGGCCGAGCGACGATGTCGTCGATCCCGGGCGGTGCGGCCAGCGCGCGTCTTCATATGGCAACTCATGAGATGCCCCTATCTCGTTGTTGGTCAGGTAACGTGCAATATAACTCCAGACGCACTCGGGACGGGATGCGCAATGCCCCTATTCTGAATGGCCTCATGCCTGTGTGGCTCGTGTGTGCTGTCGCCAATCTGGTGCCGCTGTGACAATGAAGATGGTCCAGCCTCTCCTTCTTGCCATGTTCCCCAGCGGAGAGCTGAGGGGGGGTGGTTGCCACTAAATCCTGGGGTATATGGTTGAGACCTGTTATCGGAGATATTATACTGTGGTCGATAGTCGTAAAGCCCAGGCGCGGGGCCGGATGTCGGTCTTGGAGAAGGGCGGGGCACCCCACCAAAGTAGGATGGCGGCCCAGGCGAACTTTCGGAAATCTCTTGTGGAACATGCGACTCTGGCGAGCTGGCGTTGGCCCAAACATACTGCCCATGGCCAGGCGGCGGGAAACGAGGTAGATACCTC
>QGOG01001565.1:0-10368 GCA_003313185.1 Collybia sp. MG36
GCTCAGTATTTTTCGTCCTGCTTGGGTCTTTTTTTACCCCTTTCGGGCGCACTGTTGCTGGCCTTAGGTACTTTCCTCCTCGATACTAGCTTTCGTCTTCGTTTTTCGTGTACTACATTCGCTTTTTTAGAGTGTGGGCGGGTGTAATCCTGGCCACGTGACTCGCATCCTTGATGCATCGTCCAGGCCCAGGATTACATCCAGAGACCTTCCTTGACCTTGTACTACGACGTAGCCACCTTCTCGAGAACACGACACAGTCCCGTTCTGTTCGCGTGACTCAGTGTAGCCTCTGTTGGCCACAGCAGGCTTCCACTATGACAATCAATGACCTACAATATGCACTGGCCGTGGAGGACGGGATGACGGCCATTGACATCGATGATCTCTACAGCGAAACTGACCTCACCTCGATATGTGTTGGTTTGGTCATCCTACGGGAAGACACTGTTGGCTCGGAGGAGGCCAATCCCCAGACAAGCAGAGTGGTTGGATTTGTCCGTGAGTAGTTCGTATTCAAATGGTCGCACTCGCCAATGACTACATATTCAGATTACACCACGCAGGAATATTTCCTGCACAACCCTAAGTTTTCCGGGAACTTTCGTGATTCTGCCGACTTCGCGATCACCTGTCTCCGGTATCTTGCATCTGACATGTTTGAAACTGACGCGCCACCTGGTAAGGATGGTTTTCCGACACAGCTTACAGAAATCCCTTTTGCTGAGTACGCCATGTTGTCTTGGGGGGTACACGCGCGCATGCATCGGGATAATGCAGTTGTTCAAGATCTAACCGTGGAGCTGTTATGCGACGGTCGGAGGGTCATGAAAGTTGGCTCACTTGCCTGTGGTGCTAAAAATCTCTCCGCAATCCATCTCTGCGTTCATTTCGGATTGGAGGACCACTTAGAATCTCTGCTGGACGATGGCTGCGACATTAACTCGAAAGACTCGGATGGTGACACAGTGGTAGCATACGCAGCACTGGGTGGTCAAGAGGAAATTATGTGGCTGTTGCTAACAAGAGAATGTGTCAACGTCAATTCACAGAACCAGAATGGGTTCACACCACTGTCACTCGCAGCGAATCATGGGCACGAGGCGATCGTGCAGCTCCTGCTGGCAAGGGGTGACATCGATGTCAATCTGCGCGATAACTTCAGGGGCACACCAATCATTCATGCGGCATTGGGGGGACACGGCGGGATTGTGGAGTTGCTGCTCGCACGGGGAGATGTCGACGTCAATTCACAGAGCCGGAATGGATTCACACCATTGTCACTCGCAGCGGATTATGGGCATGAGTCAGTCGTGCGGCTCCTGCTGGCGAGGGGTGACCTGGATGTCAATCTGCGTGACAATGTCGGGGACACACCAATCATTCATGCAGTATTGGAGGGACACAGCGCGATTGTGGAGTTGCTGCTAGCACGGGAAGATGTAGATGTCAATTCGCAGAGCCAGGATGGATTCACACTACTGTCACTCGCAGCGAAATATGGGCATGAGGCGATCGTGCGGCTCCTGCTGGCGAGGGGTGACCTGGATGTCAATTCGCGCGATAACTTCGGGGACACACCAATCATTCGTGCAGCATTGGGGGGACACAGCGGGATTGTGGAGCTGTTTCTGGGACTGGAAGATGTGGATGTCAATTTGCGAGGCCAATATGGATCCACACCATTGTCAGTCGCGATATCGGAGGGATATGAAACGATCATCCAGCTACTGCTGGCAAGAGCCGATCTGGACACCAGCTGGAAAAGCGACCGTGGTAACACGTACCTAGCCATTGCAGCATACTACAACAACGAAGAGATCGCTAAATGGTTTTTGGCCAACGGAGACATAGATATCAACTCGAAGAACTCGAGTGGTCAGGGTCCGTTGAGTGTGGCAGCACGCATGGGCAGCAATGCAGTCATGAAGCTCCTCCTGGATCAAGCTGACATTGAAGTAAATCTCGTTGATTCAGATGGCATGACACCCCTTGATCACGCCATCAAGAACCATCATGAGAGTACCATCGAGTTGCTGCGGGCGGCAGGCGGCCGCACAGATGTTCTAGAAGTGAGAGCGGAGCCTGGCGAGGATGCGGACAGGGAAGTGGGAGGGGAAGAGATAGAGGAGCAGGATATGAAGGACGAAGGAGATAGAAAAGACGAAGCGGATAGGGAAGAGGATGGAAAGGCAGACGACGGGAGTAAAGATATTGGAGAGAATAAAGAAGTGGATGAAGAGGATGAAGACGCCGGAGAGGATAAGGAAATCGAAGTGGGCAGAAAAGAAGAGGAGAGTGGGGAAGGAGCAAATGAAGGGCGGGAAGGGCCAGGCGGGGTGGTGGGCATGCTTCGTTTCGTGCTGTTTTTGTTTATTTCCCTCTACTTCAACATCTACAGCAATTGAGAATTCAATATATTCCATTATTTTACCATGCAAAATGACATCGGGATAATAAAACGGGAACGCGGAATAGAAAGACGCCACGTCTCTCGCGCGCGAATGTTGAATTGGGCCCACAGGTTGCGGCACTCGGAGACACCACCTGATTGAGAGGAGGCGATATGAGTGATGCGGATGCGATGGCGGGTGGTAAACGGACCTACGACGATATGATATTGTGGGAAACGATTATCTTCTAACCATCTGGGCGTATCCAGGCCTCAAACAATTGACACTAGCGAGGAGCCCGTGACGTGAGGTCTGAGCCCATGAGTCGTGGCGCTTACGAGAAGACCCCCGGCAAATCACCTCATCTATGAGATGCCATGAATTTACCGTCAGCGGTTCGGTGGGTAGGAGTTGGATGAGTGTATGCGTCGTTTCCAGCCTGGAATCATGGCGATGTTGATAGGATGGGATGGGATGGGATGGGATATATCTTGTGAGATTTGTCGAATTATGAATTAGGTCGACTGAGTCTGAGTCTTGAGCTCGAGTGGCCGGCCTACTTTTTAGTTCGATCCAATGTCAGAAAGACACCAGCATAGAGTACCAGTCTGCCTATCTATCCACTCAACCCATTTCGAACACTCACGACCTCAGACCGGGAGGCCGTTTCCTGTCATGAACATATTATCGCGAACTATAAACACGAAGCGGAGAATGGCTTACTCAAATGACTGAAAATTGCCAGGCATTCGACACAAGGACGCAGGGAGCAATGATTTGTGCCCAGGAGTGAAGGTGATATGCCGGTTCGTTTGTCAAGAGATGAACCGTTGTTCAGCGAGATGCTGCTTGATTGTCCATCGGCGTGGCTGCCTACACGACATAGGATATATCCGTGATATCTACCGGAAAATGAGAATGAGAATATGGGCGGTGGGTTCGTGGGCCGAGCACGAACGGACACCAGCATCGATATTCCCGTTTGGCAATTATCGGGCATGCGCAGTGTCATCAATATCCTGGCAAACATCAGCGGAAATTCATCAGACCCTGCTAGTACGCAACATCTGTTCGCATACCAGGTGGATGAATACTACGAATGGTCATATCCCCAAGATCCTCACGGTCTCTCCATTTTCGAATGTTATGCCTCTTCATGCGGAACCACCTATTTCTCACCTGAGATCAAGCATGCCAATATAGCCTTGCCAATAGTCGATAGGGGACCTCGAAGTCCATCAGGAGGCTCTCTGTTTCCTTGCTTTCCACCATCCAAGGGCGCCGACCAACTGTCCTCCGGGATATCGCGAAGTGGTATCCCACCGATCTACCGTGACGGGCATTCCCCGGCCGACGATGATCGGAGCCTGATGCGTGAGGAGTCCGAGGCGGGGGAGGGGGGGATACTGGGTTTGCGGACACGGTTTACTGAGATGGCAATGTCGCGTTCGATGATGTGGCAAATATAGCTTCACTGCGTTTTATTCGGGTGGTAAAAAAAATACGAGCCACAATATCTTCCACTTACTGCAATCTTCTGCCACATATATGCGCCGTGTTGGACTGCGGTGGGATATACCTCCTTTCTTTCTCGTGGCGATCTGACGAGCTAGCGCGGAGCTCAGCATTTGGAACTGCCTGAGGAACCTCCCGTTGGTAGATGAAGCGATGTGCACGCTAGGAAACATTCAGAGACCGCTTCGCTGTATCATTTTTTGGGAGATAAGTTGGAGGGGCCCGGGTCCAAATATGGCAGGCGTTGCGCACACAAATGATGTCACTGTTTGCATTCTTTGTGTCAACCAAACAAATCATCGCCGAGATTATTCATTCTCTTCCTCATTGTTTCACAGCGTCGTCCAGCAGCGCCTCCTGCTCCGACTGACTTTGGAGTACACCACCCCGCCTTTTTTGTCATATATTCTTCACGTCCTCGTTCATCACCTCCCCTAGCGAACACTGCTCAGCACCCCTGCTGTGACCAAGAGTCAGCGCCACCCCGGCTACATAGATGATAGGTTCTCAGCCTTTGTTCAGCCTCGCGTGCGTGTGCACCAACGCTGCATTCTAGGCCTTCGATTCACTTATGACACGGTGCGCTTTACCTAATTTCGAAAACATTGAAACTAATTTATTATAGAGAACGAATGCCACCCGCCTGCAATGAGCCCAAGTTTTTCTGCAACAACAAACTCATCAATGGTCAGACACCCCTCTCTCGAGCATACCGCTACTCATGTTGATACGACAGATTGAGCCAAACTCATCCACAGCCATAAAACTCGCGTGGGGGATGTCCCTCGTTGGCCCCACCCAGGCTCATTAGTCAGAGGATAGAGGACAACCAACGTCAGTATGCGCCGTGGTGCATGCCTTGTCCCATCACACATGCGGTATGGCCGCGAGACGAGTGTGCGCCTGTTCCAGCCCGTTCCATGATGCGTGATTCCTTTACTATTTTCGGACTGGCTGGCTATCATATTTGATCCCGCCCTGTAGAGTCCTCGCTAGGTTGCCTAGTCAATGTTTATAACCATAACACATCAATGCCACACAGATTTATCCCCCCTGATGTGTGATCCGATATTCAAGGTCTCATACCCACAAGCTGGATCCAAATGTCGTTAAGGTGGAATAGAAGTCAGGACAGGTGTCCTGCCGTGCTGTGCTGTGCCGGCGCTTTCCAACACCGCATATCAGCATGCACTTCATCTAGCCGCCCTCCTTCGCAACAACTGTCACCCATGGACATCTTCAGTACTGTCGCAAGCGCAATCGACCTTGCCCAAACGGTTGTCAGCTACATCCAAGCCGTCAAGGGTGCCAGGGACGACCGCCGACAATTGCTCTCAGAGGTCTCCGCCCTCGGAGACATCCTCGGGAGTCTCCATAACAGTGTCAAGAATATGAACACCACTGATAACAATGATAGCATCACAAGATTGCGGGAGGCTGGCGTCGAGGCCCCTCTTGATCAATGTCACGATATCTTGGAATCCACCTCGAAGAAGCTGGAGCGCGTCGCGTCGAAGTTGAACGCCGGGGGATCGATCTCGATTCTGGACAGGATGAAGGACATTGCATGGCCATTCCGTCAAGAGGAAGTTCGAGCGGTGCTACGCGAATTGGAGCGTGTGAAGACTCTGATCTCACTCGCACTCCAATCATCCTTGGTGTGAGCAGCTGTCTATGGTCAACAATTGTGAGCCAGACGATGAGGTTGATCGACCAGGAAATCCACTGAGGAGACCCGCGATGAGCTTGTGGGCGTGGGACGGAGTGTAGCTGACATCAAGGTCACCGTCTCAGCCATCGAAATGGCTCATAGAGGTACATAGATACATGTTTCGTCATGAGCAACAAAGTCTGATGTCTCACCAGCGCACATGAACGGGGTAGAGTCGCTTCACGTCGGACTCAACGCTCTGGTCTCCACGTCCCAGGACTCTGCCACTGGTGTTGCGAAGATCGAGGATATGATGGATACCATGAGCAGAAACCAGCAAGGCAAGTCATATCAAGGCCTCGGATAGCAGCCAGCTCACCTCCATTCAGATCAGATGCTGCAGGAGGACCAGACACGATCTGACCTCACGGTCATCAAGAGGAGTATGTATGGTATGTCTACGTAGACCACCCGGATGTTCGAAGACGCAGCTCATGAGACTCGCGCCAGACCAGGAACTCCGAGACATCCTGAAGTGGCTATCTCCACTGGACTTCAGCGAGAAGCAGATCGCGGCATTCGAGAAGCACGCTCCTGACACTGGGACATGGTTCCTCGAGCACCCCAAGTTCCTGGCTTGGAGGGCAGGCGAGTCCAAGACGCTGTGGTGCCCTGGAGGCCGTGGGTGTCTCGGTGTTGGCCATCTCGAGGTGAAGATTGACCGATTGTGTTAGCGGCAGTGGGAAAGTCTGTCATGGCGTGGGTATCGCCCAATATGTTGCTCTTCGGGACCGCACCTGATGAATCCCACCACAGGTCACTCATTGTCCATGAGCTCGGGAAAGCGATTCCTGAGGACGCAGCCCTGGTGTTCATATTCTTCGAGTACAAGATACAGTACACCATGTACCAACTCGTCGAGGTGATTCTAAAACAGCTCGTGCAGCAGCGAATTACACAGTCGGGTCTGGAATCACTCCGGAAACACAAGGCAGGACTCCGCCCAACATCCGAAGGGCTCTTCGATATGTTGAAGGTTGAGATCAGAACCTATGACCGTGTCTTCATTGTGATCGATGCATTGGACGAGAGTGGTGTCGGGGTCTGGACCCCACTTCTCACAAACCTCCAGGCGCTCAGCAGAGTCAGTCTCATTCTCACCTCCCGGGACACAGGCGAGGTCGAATTGGAATTGCGACCATATGGATACCAACGCCTCGATATCACGGCCGACAGAGGGGACATGAGGGGATACATCGAGGGCCGGCTCAGATCCAGTCCGAAGTTCAAACGGCTAGTGGCCGAGCGCGCCGACACCCGAGAGGAGATCGTCGCCAAGGTCATGGAGAAGGCTGATGGGATGTATGTGTCCCGTCATTGCCAGGATGCTGGAAGTGACCTATCTCTTCCACAGGTTCCTATTGGCCCACCTGCATATGAATTACCTCGAGACGAAGCTCAGAATCAGGGATCTCCGTCGGGCGCTGGATGAACTGCCTCAGACCCTGGATGCGACATATGACGAGGCAATGTCACGGATCAGCAGTGAACACAAGGAGCTCGCGCACAGGATCATCTTCTGGCTGGTCCACGCGGCCCGGCCCATGACGATACATGACCTGCAATATGCACTGGCCGTGGAGGATGGGCCCGATGGGATGACAGCTATTGACACTGATGATTTTTACAGCGAGACCGACCTCACCTCGGTATGTGTCGGTATGGTCGTCCTACGCGAAAACGCTGCCAGCTCCGAAGCGGCCGGTCCTCAGACAAGTAGCAAATTTGTTGGATTTGTCCGTGAGTTATGCACATTGCGATAATCGTGGATCCTTCCAAAATATGATATATTCAGATTACACGACGCAGGAATACTTCCTGCGCAATCCTAGTGTTTCAGCGCAATTCGCTGATTCTCCCAATTTCGCGATCACCTGTCTCCGATACCTTGCATTCGACACCTTCCGAGTCGAAGCTGAAATGCCACCTGGCGATGATGTTCGGAAACAGCTCAAGGAGCTCCCTTTCGCTGAGTACGCCATGTTGTCTTGGGGGACACATGCACGGGTGCATTGGGGTAATCAAATCGTCCGAGATCTAGCCACGGAATTGTTGTGCGACGATCGGAGGGTCGTGACCGTTGGTTCATTTGCCTGCCACACTGGAGGTCTCTCCGCAATCCATCTTTGTGCTTATTTCGGATTGAAGGACTACTTGGAATCTCTGCTGGACAATGGCTGTGATATTTACTCGGAGGACTTCGAGGGTGACACAGTGGTGGTGTATGCAGCACTGGGTGGTCAAGAGGACGTCATGCGGCTGTTGCTAACAAGAGAAGATGTCAATGTCAATGTGAAGGGCTTGAATGGCACTACTCCACTACACAGAGCAATATGGAGAGGGCGTGAAGGAATGGTGCGACTGCTGCTTGCGAGAGGTGACCTGGACGTCAATTCACGCGACGATGACAGAAACACAGCGATCACCCACGCGGCGCAGCAGGGACATAGTGGAATTGTGGAGCTGCTGCTCGCACAGGACAACGTGGACGTGAATGTACAAGACAAGTATGATAATACACCACTAGCAATCGCAGCATATCTTGGGCATGAGGTGATCGTGCGGCTCCTGCTGATGAGGAATATCTCGGATATCAATCAGCCCAATGGAATTGGGAACACACCAATCATCCGTGCCGTGTGGGGGGGACATAGTGCAATTGTGGAGCTCCTTCTCGCACGAGATGATGTGAACATCAATTCACGAGGCGCGGCCGGATGCACGCCACTGTCACTCGCGGCAGGTGATGGACATGAAGCAATCGTACGGCTCCTGCTGGCGAGGGATGACTTGGATGTCAATCCTCGGGATGATGTTGGGGACACACCGATCGTCCGCGCGGCACAGGAGGGACGCAGCGGGATTGTGGAGCTGTTGCTAGCACGGGATGGCGTGGATGTCAATTCACAAGGCCAGCATGGCTACACACCACTGTCAGTCGCGGCAAATCGCGGGCATGAAGCGACGGTGCGGCTCCTGCTGGCGAGGGACGACCTGAATCTCTCCCTGCGCGACGATGTTGGGGGCACACCAATCATCTACGCAGCGCAGAAGGGACATGGTAGTATTGTGGAGCTCTTGCTAGCACGGGAGAGTGTGGACGTCAATTTGAAAGGCCCGTATGGGCACACGCCGTTATCAGTCGCAATAGAAAAGGGGCACAAACCGGTCATTCAGCTATTGTTGGCAAGGCCCGACCTGGACACCAGCTGGAGGAGCGACGTTGGTAACACATATCTGGACTTTGCAGCATATTACAACAATCAGGAGGTCGCCAGGTGGCTTCTGGCCAGGGGGACCACAGACATCAACTCGAAGGACTTGACTGGCCGAGGGCCGCTGACCGCGGCAGCGTACGCAGGCAGCAATGCGGTCTTGAAGCTCCTCCTGGATCAAGATGATATTGATGTTAATCTAGTCGATGCAGATTGCAAAACAGCGCTTGATCACGCCATCAAAAACCAGCATGAAGACACCATCGAGTTGTTGTGGGCGGCGGGCGGTCGCACGGGCGTGCCAGCGATGAGGGCGGAGTCTGAGGACGAAGATAGTGAAGACGAAGGCAGTGAAGACGAAGGCAGTGAAGACAGAGATAGTGAAGATGGAGATAATGGAGACGGAGATAGTGAAGACAGCGAGGATGGGGAAGATGGTGACGATAGGGAAGGCGAAGAGGACAGGAAAGCGGAAGAGAGGAAGATGCTGAAGAGGAAAGGGAAGTCGAAGTGGGCGGGGAAAACGATGAGGGCGTGGAAGGGGAAGCAGAAGGGGTTGTAGGCGCATGCTTCGTTTCACACTATTTCTGTTCATTTCCCTCTACTTCAATATGTATAACGATTGAGAATCAAATGTATTCCACTATTTTACCATTCAGCATGAAATCGGGATAGTGGAACGGGAGCAGGGAATAGATAGATGTCGCATTCCCCGCATGTGAGACCTGCGGGTTGGAGCATTCAGAGACGCCGCCTGATCCAGTGGAAACGATATGAGTGATACAGAGATGGCAGGGCGAAATGATGAACGGACCTGAGACAGTATAGTATTGCGGGAAGCGGTTCATCTTCTGATGATCCGAGCATATCCAGATCTCAGCCAACTGGGTCGGATCGCGGCGGTATTGCGCGTTGAATGAGCAGGGATTAGTTGAATCATAGATTAGGTCGACCGAGCCTGAGTCTTGAGCTTGAATGGCCACACCCGACATCCCATACGCAACATGTCAATCGACGTAGCCTGCTGTTCTGACAGCCCCGCTTGAAACGTCCGTGCCCAGCGCGTCCCCCACATGCACGGTCCGCACTAATCAGAATCGGTATGCAAGGTACTAGGTAGCGGGTAGTGCCTACATTGCCAAGATTGAATAGCGACTGCGTTAGCACCAAGCACCATGAGCGCGCGAGAAGGCGGGAGCGTGTGACCTCGGCGAACACAAAGATGGAAAGCCGAACAACTCAAGTTCTCCCACGGCTACAAATTCTGTCGATATTCGTCCAACACGCGCATGTATGCATACATCACCCCGCTCCCGTAGTGGATAGAGACGGGAAATAACTGATAGTCTGGTTTCATTCAATCTCTCTCTGAACAACCCACGCGTTCAGACCATGAGTCTTCCCGCAGTCATGGTGTGTTTATCCAGGCAGAGGTTGTTTAGTTTTAGCTGACCAATGACTCAACTGGCACCCTCAGTAAAAAAGGATTTCTGGCTAAAGTCATGTCAATTCATGCAAGGGTCATGTATAAGTC
>QGOG01001566.1:0-11201 GCA_003313185.1 Collybia sp. MG36
AATTGTCTGCCCGTTGGTTCTCGACATCATCAATAGCCCCCCAATCCGCTCCCTCGTCTCATCCTCCCGCATTTCATTCATCAGCGCTATACACCGCTCGGGGTGGCTTTCTCTTGCCATTTTGATGAGCAATAGCTCTGGGACAACTTGAACGAGAACGGGCGATCCGCCACCAGACCACAGGAGTCGTTATGATCTGGCAAACGAGGCTTCGATGTCAATATAGACGGCAGGAGAATCGCTCCTACTTGAACCCCAGGTGCACCCCCCGCTGGCCATGCCATTCCGCTACATATTCCTCGCAATTTCATTCCCTCGTGCCGTGCATAGGCCCTACCCGCTCCCAGACCCATTCACCCCCACACCACGTCCAATGCAGATAGACGTTCAAGTTGTGTTTTTTTTTGACAACGCCAAACCTCCTCGAAACCTTGTACACCACGCGCGTCTGTGTGAGCCAGATTTTGGCTGCAACAGGATTAACTGCGGCCCTATCTTCTGCGTGCCAGCTGTATCACCGACACCCGACGCGTCTGCCCCGTGCTTCCGAACTTGGGACAATTCCCCCAGCTTCCTTGCCATCGAATGGTTATGTCCCACATGCGGAACGGCCTTCCGGACCCCTTCTGCGGGGTTGTGTCGATAGTTGGCAGGCCATGTGTGTGCGACGGGAAAGTGCCGAGGTTGACGAGGTGCTAATTCCGCATTATTGGGGTACTTTACGCTGCTCATCACGTAGCCCCAGTTTCGGGATGCCTGCTTGAATAATAGATATGATATGCACCGGCGGGGGTGTCAACCACGAACATACACTTGCTTCCTTCCTTCCTTCCAACCATTCCACTGGCGCTTCATATTCATGAACCAATCATGGCCAACCAGCTATTTGTATGGTGCATTCGACTGCGGGGGATGATCGATGAACGTTGATGAACCACTGTCATCAAGCGAGCGTGGCTCCCCGGTGCACTCATGAATTACCATTGCAGCCAGACTTAGCTCTAGTAGCAGGTGAAATAGAAGTCCCGCGGAAACCACACGTCTGGGGGGGCCAAATAACTGCTCGAGCGTTAAAATCGCGGGAGGAGTCGCCTAAATTGTGTTGGCTAGCTCGTATCGGTGCATAACCTACACGGCACGACACGCGTGGCAGGCTGCATTCCAGTTGTGCCCGGGCTATATGGTTATGACGACAGGTAAATATCACTAGCGTTTTAACTATCAATATGCCTTACGAACGTTTGAACCATGTCTGTTCTCGAACTCGGAGTGGAAACTGTCGCCGCCACATGATGTTATCGGATGCCAGCAAATTTATTTGTTCATTAAATTACAATTTTGCCAGTGTGCAAGTCAACCTCCGAGTCAAGCTACGGAACCGCGAATGCTGCAACAAAAATTTATCTCTTGGGGGACACCATTGGCACGCCATACAGTTGTCGCGAGTCGCGGAAGCAGAAAAGGAAACAGTCAACGCGTCTGTTCGATGCATATCAGAACTCAATATATGTGTATTACTGCCGTCGAAGAGTGGTTCCGTCTGTGTGAAGTTGACTAGAAAACATTCCCGAAAGGGGTAAGGCAGAACCTATTAGCTAGAGTCAAGCTCGTGTAGGATCAGTCACAATGGAGAGTCAATCGATTAGTGCTCGAGACTTTACTAAGATCACGCAGCCAGACAAGTTTTACTAGCAGTGACCTCACAATTACATTCCTGGAACATCATTACTTCGATATGCGCAAGCATTACAACCAAATGTACTCAAGGACAATGTGACGTTTTGAGCTCGAAATGCATTCCTCCTACAGGGTCGAGGAACAGCACGAGTCGGTGGGTACAATCAAACGCACGGCGAGGAATGCTGGCAAAAAGCGTCAGCCCAGCGGGTCAAGGACGACGATTTGAATCCCATTGCACCTATTTCACATACCCCCCGGAAGTGCTAGTGTCCCCTCAAACCAGCGAGATACCATCCAGGAGGCGAATCGAACTCGAGAAAGTTCTGAACGATCGCGACATCCTCACTCGGGGGCAAGAGGCTACCCGCCAGGTAGTTCGTCGCGAGCGACAAGGCAACTGGAGGGCTGTGGATGATCAAGGATCCGTGCTCCTCTGAGGCGCTGGATGGGGCTGCCCAGCTATAGTAGAACACCAGCAGCTTGAGTCCTGGGGAGAATCGCTTGAGTGGTGCTGCGTCCGATAGAGCAACCTGCGACGATTGTAGCCCGGGAAGGTGAGATGAAGGACCGCACACCTTGGCACTAGATCACTCGTCGGCGGTCGATACTCGGCCGGAAAAACAGTATGACCGAAGGGCATGATGGGATACTGGTGCAGGTCTGGTCAGTCGTTGGTGGCGGTTCTGGGAATTGATGCAACCATCAGAGACACCAGAACGCGCGCCCCCACTGCCCAGGTCGCGGATTGATCAGATCGCTGAGATCCGAAAGACCTACACAAACGCTTTCATTTGATCAGCTTTTGTCTCCGGCAAAGACCAGAACGCACCGAATTTGTCGCGGATTTATACTAGTTCAGGCGTCAATCATCCATGAATGTTGTTGAATGTGTTCGACGATGTACTGAGCAGGGAATTGCCGCCCATTCGCGTGTGGTTGAGTGTGCACAAGCCGGAAACCGTCGTGCGGGCTCCTCCATCTGCCCGAGGTCAAGGTGGAGGCCAACATGAACTGGGATGGGCCGGCCTCCGCGTATCTTGAACGGCTTGTGAATTTCATGACAGTCTAATTGTTACTGCGAACACACCTTCAAAATGCTCCTACACCTCGACCTATGGTCTTCATCTCCTGCGTGTCACGAAATGGTGAGCGGACTCGACGCTGAAATTTGAAGTCAAAATACGTCAGATAATGTTACGATGACGGCTGCATGGGATAGGGAACACTGAATGAGAACGGGGGAGGACATGTGTGTAGCCGGTTTCACGGGGTAAGACCAAGGTGACTCTGTCACAACCTTGGTCTTGATGAACTTGACATCCTGTATCTCGACCACCACCGCACGACTCTGCTTGTTTTCGCCTTGAACCTCAGTTTCTCGAATTCGATTGAACCTAGTCTTTGCTTTGCGCATAGTTCAGTAGGCCATTGTTCACGTACGTTTACATACCTTCCACAAGTCTTACTGATCATTGATCAACCATCGATCTAGCAGCTCCTTTCGCCGGTGTTGAGAGTCACTCTACCGAATCAGATTGAAGAGGCTGGCAGGGCGAGCGATTAGTGGTGGTGCATCGATGGAGAAGATTGGGAACATGTTACCCGCCACGACTTGAAAGACTCAGGCTCGTACGTCTTTTCTTCCGGATCGGCTGCGCGAGATTTACTGAAACCTGTTGGATTTTGAGGGCTAGAAGGTGTCAACTTTGGCTGGTCGAATGGTGCGGCAGTCCTCGCGACAGGGCGAGACGATCAAACATTCCACACGACTACCGCCGAAACGCCCAGCCCCAGCGCGCACACAAGCCAATTGGATACTCCGAGGACCCATGTGATGCTGTTCGAAATCGCTGGTCCTGGAGCGGCAAGCCACAATATGGAACAAGATTCGCGACGGATTGCACGATGAGGCGCGGACAGTGCGATCGCTACCTGACAACTACTTGAACTCTGAGTGTCATGTTTCACCAAGCCCAACTGGTGCGCGCCGCGCGGACGTCTGAAGAGGCAACAACGAAGGCGAGAATGTAATCATACCACGGCCGGATGAATAGTATGTACAATGAAACTTTCCACCAGTGAGTATACTCCATCTGGCCTCCCTGGAGACGAAAGTAGGTCATCACAATCCAGGTGTCAATGAGATCAGACACACCTCAGCTCCCTCGCGCTGCTGCAGCCTCAGCCGCTTCCCTCGCCTTCGCAATCCCCTCGCACTTGCTCTTGTGCTTCCGCCAGAGCCCTGGGTAATATCTCACCCTCTTGTCGAGAGCGATCGGGCGGTTGCACCCTCGACAATAGACCCTCTTGGGCAGGACCTCCCCTGTCCAGTGGTCGTCCTCCAGACCCTGGCGGCGGCGTTCCTCACGCCTCCAATTCTGGAGCTGCCTCCATGTCATGGCGTCCGTGGGGGCCGCGGGGGATTCTGGCAGGTGGTGCGCCTCGCCTCCTGTCTCTGTGATCACCGCCGGTGGAGTGGTGGGGTAGATATCCTCTGGTCTCGGAGAGCCCATTGGATCTCCTCCCCGCAGGCTTCCCTGGTCGCTATCCAACTCCGGGCTGAGTGGTGGTGTGATCATCCTTGTGTCCATTTGTGCTGACGAAGTGGACTCACCCATCCCATTGATTGATTATGTCCATCGCAGTGTCCCTGGGGGCGGCCTGTGGTTAGTCTTCCTATCCGTGCCACGTCTCATTCAACTCACCACATTGCAACTTCATCGCTGGCCAAAGGGATGTCAACATCAGGCCGCGTCCCATGACCATTCAAATCGACTGACCCGCTGGCCCCGGCGGGCGGTGTCTCGGACGATGATGAGGCTGCAGGTGTTGATGGTTTCTTCATATATCTGGGACTGGGCGGCGATGAGTGCTCTGTTGACTCCCGCCTCCCTCCACTCACGGCAATATCTTGGAGTGGGTGAACTTGAATCTGGAGTGCGCGGTCGCCTCCTCTTGCGCGTTGGTGACATTGCTCTGCGTGTTCATTTCTTCGGTTTGGGTGGACAAGATGGAAGGCAAGTGAGAGTGATTATTGGCGGTCCGATGTTCAGATTCAAAGTCAACCAACCACAGGACATCCGGACACGAATTTCCACTGCCCTTTCCCTGGCGTGGCTCGAATTGTCACCCTTGTTCTTTGGCCTCGCTTGAGCCGAGTCATGACCGAGACAATTATTTGTCCCATGCCACCCTGCTCCCGATGTAGTATCGCACCTGATCCTAGCCCTTCTCTCACTCCGCTGTTTTGACCGGACCCCATTTGGCGAGACGCCTCAGCCATTTTCCCCCCATCGCAGAGTCATCCGCTGGACATGCACCCTCGATACTCCCCCGTGTTAGCATTTGTTTATCGTTCGTGCCCCTTGTTCGTCGGCTGGGACCACAGGCACTTGTTGCTCAGCTGCCTCGTTCACATTCTCGTGACGACCGCTCATTTCCCAATCACTGAGCCATTCGACACCCTGACCACGCACCCAACGAACGACCGTCTCGTTCCTTGTATAACATTTTTTTGTCGACCATCATTCCACACCCGCGCCTGTGCTCAGCCTGTAGATTTTTTCGCCCTCCAACGGCTCAAGCATGTACACCCGTTCTCCTCGGACCTCCCATCACAGAGCTAGACGCGCCATATCTGTCCCCATGCCACCTTTTGCCACCCACGGCCATTCGAGCGGTCAACATTAAATGCGCCTAGGCACAGGAACAGAATTCTCCTGCTCCGCCTGACTTTCCATCACTCCGGCAGGTGTTGGTCCGCCATGCCACCACCATTTTTGCCCCAGCTTCCAACGTCCCGGCGTGGCTCTCCTCCAGAGTGCCCCCGATCCACCCACCGTACACGTGAATCATCCACCCCCTCTCGACCACAACATCGACCAGAACCAAGTATTACCCCCACATCCGCGATAATTCGCTGAGGCGGTCGGATGGATTCCCGTGGCTCAGGTTGATGCGTTAAATCAAGGGAGGGTCCGCTAAATTTGGAGATCTATTTTCATCGCAGGCGAAATCTCGTGGCGCTGCAAGTAACGCGCTCAGAGTCGGCATTCGTCTCGACAGCAATTCAGGCCATCGGTGCTGGGAAGTGGACCCCCCGGCACCAGCCCGCATTATGCCGTTGAAGTTACATGGAGACCCTTGTGGTTGCAATCACGGACACTGATTGCGGTCATGCTATGCACTGGCTGGGGCTGTCTAGGAATACAGCTGGATTTTGAAGGCATTCCGTGATAACTTCACCTCCACACCCCCTGTAGAACGCGGTCTATGGACCCAAGATTACCGTTGTCACAGCGCGGCATAGCATGAGGGAGGATTGCGCTATTCTGTTCATCCTCGACACTAGCAATCATCTATACTATACAAATAAGAAGTGAATTCCGACACATCAAATATTCATCATTTCATCTATGATTCTGATCTACAAGGGCACGAAGGTGTCGGACATGCTGGATGATCATCCGTTCCGGCGTATCTGGACACTGGTTGCGGACGACAAAGGATGACAAAGGATGGGTTCCATCGATATGGTGCAGCCCATATATAGTATATACGCACCAGGATAAAAGATCTCCACAAAGGAACGTAAACGGACCATGGTCCAATGACTCCAATCGCGTTGGATTCAGAGAATTGCATTGGACGACAGGATTCTGGGAACACGTTCCCGGGCAGATGCGCGATGATTGATATCGATCATCACACGCCCCAATGCACTGATGGAAATTACTAAGAGAGGGTACAATGCAATCGCCCGGTGGGCCACGTTCAGCGGAACGTGTGATTAGGAGCCACGCGACCGTCGCTCTGGCTCACTGATAATCAATTGTGGTAGCCATTATGGCGCGTCAAAGCAGAGTGCCACACAACCGAATAATCATCTCGTGAGGTCATCAACGCCCAGGTCAAGTGAGTGCGGGTATAGAGCCGCTGGATACGCGTGGGGTATCGACTTCATGCGGAGTGGCATGAGAGGAAAGAAGGGAATAGAATAGGGAGCGATGTGCAGGTTCTGAATTTAGCAGAGATAGGGATAGTTTCGACACCAGACCGGCCCCATCTGACACATCAGTGTCATGATTGCCGCTGTCTGAGTTTGCGTCGGCCACCGCTCTCGTGAATCTCAAAAATATAATCGTATTGAGCGGCTGCAGCGCCCAGTCTATTCTCGAGTTCAAGTTCGAAATGGATTTACACACGGGATCTAAATAGCAACGGTCTGGGTCAGTGGATACAATCGAACACGTATCGATGCGCGATCCATCGCTTCGAGCGTGGATGTGAAGATTTTCCCAGCCTCAAGCCCCCCGAAAGCCGCCGACCGCTAACATCCGAAAATCATTTCTGGCCTACAACCATGGACCCACTGAAGCTAAAAATCAGATCAAATGGATCTCAGTTGAGAATTTATTTGACGCCGTCGAAGACAAATCACAAGTGTACCTCGCGCGCGTAATATAGCATATGACCATTTTGCGCACCGCTTCTTTGATATTCCACTGGAATGCGTGGGAGTCCTGACAACTGCTTGATACTATCCTGGATGAAAATCTACGGAAAGCTATAGACGATGCGCGGGCTATCACCTCAGAAACCATTGCCTTGGTTCAATTCCAAGGCAAGGTGCTTTGCGTATCTTATCGCCTTACCCTCGGAGATGGCCGATCTGATCGCTTAGTAACATTGCCTTGACGGGATACGTACAGGCAGATGGACACACAGGCCGCGATCATAGCGATCGCGCCGCCGTGGATCGGCCTCTCGTCATTGTGGGCACCAGTCCCAGTTCCAGCCCCCTCATCACACCTACCTGTTCGGGGTCCTGACATAGCGTCAGCAGGCCATGATTGGCTCATACTCTATGTTAGGTAGTCTGCTATGCTGTCACGACCCCTCAGCTACGGGACAGGTCATAGTGCTGAATATTACACCGTCCGACTCTACATATGAAAGTAACATTTACATCTAATACTGTAGTTATCGCAAGTATACTATAATTTGCCGACGACGATCTACATCGCGATTGCCCTTTGAATTCAGGACGAGTTTTGTGGTATAAAAATATGGTAAGGTACAGGCGCAAAGTTGCCCGACCGAAGCATGTCACGCGTGAATACTAGTCGCTGAAGCTGGCTCCACCAATTACAACGGTAAGCCTGGCGCAACAACCCCAATTCGGCACTCAATCCTCAGTGGGTTCGCGCAAGTTCTACCTAAGCGTGAAGGCTTCAGCAGCACAGTCGAGAAAAAAAAAGGAAATCTACCTTTGATACAGCCCCAGGTGTAGCCTCCTGGGCGCAGGTGAACCCGATTTCAATATCCTCTTCGGCATTGGGCCAGTTTTGGCTCACGCCAGCTGATCGCATACCAAAGCGGAGAGTGGTGACTGCACGGTCGGGGCCACCCTCATTCGCCTGCATAGTGCTGACCGACGCTGCATTCCGCCGTTGAGTTCGGATACGCGCGTTCAAGTTGGCGAGGCAAACATTTGAGAAACTGCAAGGCAGTGACGGAATGAAGGTTTTATTCTCGAGTGTCATCGATATTCGACTTACAGTTTTCCAAGAAGGAACGTACTATCACAAGTGGGTTAGTTATCAGGCAAGTACAGAGGATGCCAACGACAAGCCTACATGGGCACGGAGTCGAGGTTGAGAAGGAATAGCACGAGCCCAACAGTGGCTACGATGGCAGTGACAAGGCCGGTCTCAATGGTGTTTACCATCAGGCGTGAAAGTAGTGTTTCGGTGTCTCTAGAAAGCGATTGTTGCCGGACCTTGTGGAGCTGGCGCCGGTCATTATGTTTGAAATGCTATTGGTGAATGATATAATCAGGCAAAGTCACTCACAGTCCACAACATGGCCAGAGCGATGAGAACGTCAGCCGCAAGATTGGACACAAGCCAGAGCTGGGTTTGAGTGAGAAATTCAGAAGCAAAGAACTGTTGGGTGGGCATCCTACCAGCGGAACCAAAAAAGAAGGACTCGTGCCAACCTGGGGAATGGCAGCCATATCAGAGATCCAACGAAATAACGAAGCGATAGGTCATACAGAATTGTCAGAGTTAGACATTATGATAGAGTTCAAAGATTGAAATAAAGCAAGCTAATTGAATTGCGATCACTGTTGGTTTTTCCTGTATAGCAAGAGACGTACAATGATAATGAATATAGCAGCTATTCGCCCAGCGAATACTCTATTGAGGGACCAAATCCGCCTAGTGGTGCCGTTGTAAACGCCCGTCGACTAACAAGAGAACGGGGACAGCATACCAGGCAAAAAATATCTGCACAGCGGCTGAGACTATTTGGACGACTATAAGACGCCAGTCAACAGCAGGGAAAGTGCTCACTGATTCCGTTTAACATGGGAAGATAGTTTGAAACCTCTGGATCGTCGGGTTCACTAAAAGGAGCGTGATCGTATGCGACTAGCAATTTCCAAGCATATTCTGTCGCTACACCCGTTTGCGCCATGTCGAGGGTAAAGACAAAGCAAACTTCGCCATTTCAGAGTCCCGTTGAGCAAAGGTGGTGAATAACGGAAATTATCGACTAACCCAAGCATTTCACACCCACTCGATCTCTCCGGCTGGAGAGACTCAGATAATAGATGTCTGAGGGTTCAAGCGGTCAGTGGAAAGTGTAGGAGATTTGCACGAAGGAGCTTTTACAAATTTGAACGATCAGGCAGCCGAACAAACACCAATTTAGAATGAGTCCCACAAACTGGGGATGTGGTCATTGGTATCCCTAGCCCAACGAATCAACGATTGTACCACTCACGATTGGGCCGCCGATGGAGCTGCGATTCCAGGGAGCATTAGATGTGATAGTGAAGATGCACATGGACCCACGCAAAATCCGTCTTAAATTCCTGAGGGGGGATCACCAAGGGCGGCAAGGTAGGAGAAGCCATACACAGAATAAGTGGGCTGAGTCTTCCAACCAACGATTCTTAAGGGATCGGATAGATTGCTATCACTGCATGCCCACAGTTTGGTATCATCGCTATTGTTAGGATGCCAGCAAGCCAATATTGATGTAGGCTAAGGTAATTGTTGATTGTTGTACGGAAGGTCATTGAAGCGCGGGCTCCATGCCTGGGTTTCTCGCAAAATTTGAACAGTTTGAGTCGGAGTGAGTGGTGCGGTCGAGCTCAGGCTGGCCATATTCTGGGTGTTTGTCGGATTGCGTTGAATTTCAACATTCAGGTTGCTTGGAGAGCCCGCCAACGTAATCATCCGACCCCGGGATAGAAGCCATTGTAGGTTTAGACTAAAACAATAGGCTAACCTTGATACATCGTTGCCAGGCTCGGGCTGTTGTGGCCGTTCCAGGCCGATGCTCCGGCTCCAAGAACCTTACCAGTTCAAGTTGGAGATATATCCTAAGCATCACTCACGCTGAAACGGACACGGACCGAAAATAGGGTTGTAAGTACTGCGTGGTATGTGTACATTCAAACGAGGAGGCTGTAGCGGTGCACACGCTATGGATATGCGACAATGTGTAGAACGACGGCCGGCGCTCAGTGACCGCACGGAACATTCGCACAGAACACCCAACGCAAGAGAGGGCGCTCAGGTGCCACACACCAGCTTGGAAGCTAACGCAGATGGGAGGGGGACTGATCGTGCATCGACGAGACCGGCCTCGGGATGATAGCACTTACACTTTCTTTGCCACCCGAGCCTCGACATCTTCGACGCTGCGCGACCTTTGTTTGCCGATTCCTTTGCATGGATGTGCAGCGGTTTGGAATTGGTGTTGAAGGCGATTGAAGGCGACATCCCTTCACAATCAACACACTTCACAAGGCATCATTCCTGCTGGTTTGCTTACCGAATACGATATTATTCACGTCGCCGGAAATGTTTCCAGCGACAGCCTATTCGAAATGGGCCTCAGCGGGAATTTCAACGAAGCCTTCAAGTGACATGAAAGAGAATAAGTGATAATTTGCGCTTGCGCGGCCAGCTGTCTCTGTCGCAGGAGCTCGTCCCTTCTCGGTGTGTTCGGAGCATAACTCCAAGAACAATTTCTTGAACTCGTTCGTTGGACCCGGCGGTCGGATTTTTGGACCAGATCATGATCTTGCAGCTAGGTTTGTTTCTAGCAATTGTTGTGTGCCCTCAGGCGGTGTCTACTCATTCAGCCGCTGTTTCAGGAGTTAAAATGATGGTGAATAAATCACCTTTCAATGGCCGCGGGAAGCTTTACAGACCTCGATATTTCGCCCCAAGCTATCCTCAACCTCTGCCCTCCATTGCATCGCCCTCAGGCTCTTCACGCTTGGACAACGCTCCGCCTCCGTAAAATAGCAAACGCACGATGGCAGGTGGAGAAGGGGACACTGCTGAGGGGCGTGCAAAGAAACCCCGCAAAAAATTAATTGCGACTCGGGTTGGGATTGAGGAAATTATGGGCTGGTTGTACCATGACCGTAGAATGTAGGCCTAAGACAGGCCTGTCACGAGACACAAGTAGGTAAACTGTCGCCAGACAGGCCTGTC
>QGOG01001568.1:0-11923 GCA_003313185.1 Collybia sp. MG36
GAACCAGCGGTTGTAAAGATTACAAAATTCGACAAGCGTCGTGGGATGCATGGATGCTGTTGGAACGTTCGCATGTTCGAATTGAATAGGACAGGGGCCCGGTGCTCACACCAGCAGAAGAGGGTGGTACGATAGGCCGAAATTCCTGCCTAGAAGTCCATTTCCGCTGTCTCTTATGGCTCTATAGAGTATTAGGAAGTTGACCGAAACCGGGGAAGGTGAAAATTGCATCCAAAGGACCCTGGATCTCCCAGGGTCCTTTTGCTATCCCAGCACGTGCGCACGAGTGCACGTCGAAATGCTGGACGGTTGCGCCAATCCGGGACACTGGACGGTTCCACTGGGTAATCATATAGGAAATTCAAATCCCCCGAATAGGTGATGCGTGGATATGTTAGTGCACCGTGAGAAGTGCTTTTGTCTCACAGTAAAGGGATGGGTCAAAGTTTCTGTTCACACCCATAACAGCATGTCCCTGGGGAAGTAGGAAATAGCGTGGCGGATGTAGATGCTCATCAGAGGAATTCCTGCATTGCCTCACGTCATCCAGGCGTCGTACAGGACCAACGGATTAGGCTCATGTCATGGAGGACTACCCAGATTGAGTATTTATAACAGAAATTATGATGATGCCAGGTACTAGCATCTCGTGATATGAGGAGCAACCATGAGGCCCCTGCCTTCGCTGTTCTTTAAGATTCTTATCGAGCTCTCATCTTCATCGATAAAGGGCGGAGTATCTTCCCGACTCGGAGCCAAGCGTCGGTGGCGCTTTTGCAGCGGGTGGGAATAGTTGTGACGGACCGCCCCAAGCCAGCACAAAAATCCCTGAAGGAAAAAGCAGGCTCGAACTTGGCCTAAATAAGGCGGCTTGTCCTCGCGGGGTATGTGACCAACAATGCAATTCATCCAAGAGAAATTAAATCGCAAGAATCAGCTCTGATCGATGTTCTATGTGTGCGATCAATGCCGGAAGGGGGACTGAATCCGACTGATAGGGTATTCTTCGAGAACAAACAGAAAATACGCGAGCGGCCTAGAAGTGGGGGGGGAAGGCTATTGAAGTGCCACTATCAAAGATGAGATGGCCTAGAATCGTGAATCTTTTACGCATTCTCCACCTCAAGCACCTTGAGTATCTTTGCCGATGGAGAACGGTCATTTCCCGGTTGCGGCGTACATTTTATTATTTCTTCGAGGATGGTGTGTGAAGGGCCCTGCAGTATTGGGCACGCGAGCCTGTAGTAATCGGCGTGGGCATCAAAGTCGAGGCATCGATGGAGGCGGAACCGCGCAAAGGTCGTATCGTCAGATTCAGAGTCGGTTTACGTGTCAAAGAGTCACGTGTAAGGGAATCCCACGGGGGCTGGCAGTGGAGGATACGTTTCAATTTCTCACCTATGTGCCAGCACACTTTTACCTATAACCACGACTTCGACCCTCACAGCCTTACTTCCTCAACACCATGGTACGTGGATGGTCAGTTTAAATGGAATTGCGTGAATTGAAGAAGTGAAAATCTAGTCTGACTCTGATTCCCCCCGCACCAATGGTCGTTCCGCATCCTCAACAGTTGCAAAACCACCTGGCGCCCAAATTCGGTAGGTTTTGAGGCTTACGCCGCATTTCACTTGGCTAAATTGGTGCGAAGACGACGGGCGGCTGCTCAGGTTTCAAAACCTAATTCCTCTCGCGCTGCCGGTGCAGGTGGATCATCGAACACCATGCTCAAACTTTACACGGACGATTCTCCCGGGCTACGAGTGTGAGTACTCCGCGTGGTATTATCTATTAGACACGTAACCAAATTTTACCAATCATTGCAGAGACCCATTTATCGTCCTCGTTTTGTCGCTTTCATTTATTGGTTCCATCTTCTTCCTGCACATCTCTGCGAAGGTTATCCGAGCATTTACGAAATGAGCGTGTGGGAGTTCGTCCATGGGTGTGGGAGGGAGTAGATGTCTTAATGCATGGTATTTGGTTACGCGTTGTATCAAAATTATCGCCCAACGGGCGCTTTATTATTCGATACCACTCTTTTCTCGGACGGACACGCGATCATTGGGCCCCAGCTGATGCATATCACAACGATTCGACAGCCATATGGTTATGCTGTACTTAGTTGCAACTGACGTGGACGGCCGGCAAGCTCAAAAATTCCTGACCATTCCGTTCTCTTGGAGATGTTGAGAACGTCAACCCATCGCTTCTATCATTCTAAATGTTGAGGTCATTGGCCATCAATTCACATATGAACATTAACGTTAATGTTCATGAACTGGCTCGCCCGGCCTATGTGACAATCTCGGTGTCTTTTCTTCGTGTTGCATGCCCTCCGCGTTTTCGAACCTCCCGTGAAATCTGGGGGAGTGCGCCGCCGCCCGCCGAATCAGGCACTGCGTTATGTGATTCCTAAACCGTTCAAGCTGTTCCTTCCCTTTTCGTTTCATTTCTGACGCCAGCACCCACCATACCCGGCCCTGCGCCCGGACAGATTTCGCATGTATGTCTCTCTTCATCTTCATATTTCTGAAAAGCTGTCTTTGTACAATAAAACTATGCTCTTCGATGGTTAGGGCGTCAAAGGTACTGACCTCGCCGTTTGCACGTTGTTCTCGTTCTGTTTGACGGGGGCGTGTGGTTTTTGAGCGGCACAAGAGTATCATTGGATATTTTTGGAACCAACCGAATAACGAGGCTTGTCGTCCCGCATCCATGGCAAGAGACTCCGGGGTGCCCGGGTCTGCGGGGAAGATAGTCTATTCGTGGCTTGCAGATCACTTCCATGATACCCAGCCCGGTTAATAGAAAAACCAAGTACTTCGAATTGGACGATATGGAAGCACCATTGAACTCGCACAATCCAGGTGTCATTGTGGACAGTAGTGCCATACCGCAAACACGCGGGAAACGAGAGGCTATCAGGCACGCTGTTAGTCTCTACCCGGGGTTTAAATCCGTCCATCGAGTTAAATCATCAATTGGGGAGCAAATGAGCATGAATGATCTAGTCTAGATATGAAACTTGAGTGGCGGCATTAACTGTCACTGTTCTTAGCATAATAGCACGAGGCGCGGGCAGAATTTAGAAATCACGTACTCTGACCCCGGATCTGTGCTCTCTAAATCTGCTGGGACGAGCAATGCGAGCTCAGCTTCACACCTCCTGCAGGCACAGTCAAAATACCAGCTCATGGAGAGCTGCTCTCGTCTCTCCTTGACGGGATCCTGGACCTCGACATAATTGATGCAGAGTTCCTCGCCTACGGCGACCTCTCTAGTTGTGTAAAAGTGTAATGCGCGACCCTGCCTAGCCTTGCGGACGTTTGGGGAACAATCTAGTCGATCGCCCAAACAATCAGCCCTCGTCGTGCGCATGGACACAATACAACTGACCGTGATTGAAGTATGATGCGGATACATACATGTTCCAGCCTAGCATCTCACTGTCGCCGCTGGTGGACATGTCCCAAAGACCGAATACGTTCCCTTGATCGCGAGCTAGAACGGCACGGACCGTCTCGGACGATTTCACGTATTCCTGGAGAACTGGATGTACAACCCGCTGTAAAAACTTGTAGATCCGCAGATGAGAATCAAGGATGTGGGGCCGGGTGCGGACATGCATAAGTTCGTTATTTTGCAGTTGGAGGAGCTGAGACCAGCTCAGTGGATTCGTCGCAGGCATCTGGTTCGTGTCTTCACGGTACCGTTTGATGATCGCCGATATCACGAATCGCGCAGTATCCAGCTCCATCTCGTCTAGGTTGACGCATACTAATCCGATTTTGGCCCCTTCTGCGAGCTTCCAAGCCAGGTCAATTGATTCCAGTGTTATATGTTCCGAGCCCAAGGGGGCAACGGCTGGAACCGCCTTGTTCTTTTTCATTGACCTGTCCAGCCTATCAACCGCAGCATTCATCGCAGCCTGGAACCCGCCAAAATTCTGTTCTGTAGCCCATAGATCCCGGCACACCTCTCCACAAAACCACACCCCGTTGCCTGCTTGCGCATCATATTTCACGTTCCATGCATTTCGATTGAACTCGAACGCATACGCGAAACAGTGTCCGCATACCTCTTTCCGAAATATGCGGTATATCACGCTGGCATATGGGGCAGGGCATATATGAAGGAGTGTCTCTTTAGGAATTGGTTGAAGCGCAAAAAGTCCTCGGCACCCAGAGGCCGTCGTTTGGAGTTGGTACAGAGTATCCATCGGGGCGCCTTGTGGTGGAAGAGAACAGCCTTATCGGATGACAGCATGGTACATGTCTAGCGGAAATGAATCCAGCAGCAAGCATGGTGCGGCAGGCGTGCAGGCACCAAATTTGGTTTGTTGAGAGTCTCAGATAATCAAACGGGACGTCGGCACGTGCACTGACCATCAATCCATCATTGCGTGGCGGCCCAAATACCCGGACCGAGGTTGAACGTTGAACGTTGAACGTCATTTGAATTCTCACCATCGCCCAGAACGAGTCCAAGAGTCACCGCACAATGCAAATTACATTTCTACCATGTACATCTTCAGTTTCTTCTCCAGTTTTTAAACCTGCCTCCCGGACTTAATTGCCCCATCAATTCACGCTCGCTTGGCATTGATGATGTCGACGAATTCGGGTTTAAGCGAAGCCCCGCCCACCAGGAAGCCGTCGACATCGGGGCGGGTGGCTAGGGTACAATTGTCATCCGGACGAACTGGTCACAGTTTGCATACTAACCCAGGTCTTTACAGTTGGCTGCAGTCACACTGCCTCCATAAATAATGCGGGTGGAGGCGCCAACTTCGCCAGATACGGCTTTGGAGAGGAATGCGCGGATATCGGCATGCGTTTCTTGTGCTTGATCGGACGTGGCAACCTTGCCGGTTCCGATGGCCCATACAGGCTCGTAGGCAACGACAACGTTGCTGCAAAAGAATGAGGTTGATGTGAAAACTGGACATGGGGATCCACACCTCCAATCAGATGCTTGGAGGAGCTCAACAACAGGTTTAAGCTGGTCCTCGCAAACTTGCGCGGTTTTCCCCGATTCACGCTCATCAAGAGTTTCTCCAATACATAGGATAACTTTCAAGGACGCGTCTAGGGCAGCCCGTGTCTTTTGGGCAACAAATGTGGAGGTTTCGTGGAACAAGGTCCTGCGCTCGGAATGTCCTAGGCAGGAGTCAATTCGAACCACACCACTAGGATCGATCAAATTATTTCACCAAGGATAACATAGGGAATTCCAGCATCGACAAGCTGAGTGGTGCTATGGGAGCTCAGCTATTGATTCGGTGGGTTCGTTCGCGACAAATACCTAATCTCCCCAGTAAAAGCACCAGCCTGTTTGATGTAGCAGTTTTGAGCTGCAACATGGATCTCTTTCCTGAGTATCTCCTTGAGTGGGATGAGATATATAGATGGTGGCGCAATGGCCACCTCTGCGCCCGCAATGTATTAGAACTGGATGTGAATGCAACTGAACGAGATGTGATCACCAGTGGCGGGATCGAGGTCGGCTTTATTCAAAACTTGGACGATCGCTTGCTTTTGCTCCCTGGTATTGGGATTCATTTTGAAGTTTCCACCAACGAAGAATTGTCGAGCCATAATGATTTTGTAGATGTGGACGGGGTAGTAAGTTAGGAGACGGATGGAGTCGGCCAAAAGCGAACTGATTAGATTAATGGAATCGTGGGAATGTTTGTTTATTATGGCTCCCATTCCAAATTCCTTTCACTCTTTCAGCACCAATGACCAACGCCGATTCATGCGAGAACGCTGCGGGGAAGATACATATCTGTTGGATGTTCTGAATGGCAGTAGAAATGCGCTGCTCAGTTTTAGGTGATCACTACTGTATGATCATCGTGTCACCATGTAATTCACAGCTCGCTCAGGTCTGCCCGAAATCATTACATCACCAAGGTCCAAGATGGCCTATGTGTGGGAGACAGCGGCGAAATTTATATACTGAACCACGCGGGCCCAGCTTCAAGCTTCAAGCATCATCAGACGCTGACGACTCATATCAAGTCCCCATTATATAAATACCTCCTAACTCGTCCGGTTGGGACCAAGTCCCACATGAAGCTTCACAATCCCTTCCGCCCACCACCAGCACCACCCGCGTTTGGTAAAGGGAAGGTTCTACCAGAGGGTGCTGCACCGTAAGTTTCATGGAAACATAATCTCCGAGTCAATAGTATATATATATCTTGCTTTCAGCTGGCTGTCGAAGCTAGTATTCCAGTGGATCAGTCCATTTCTCGGTGTTGGATTCTCGCGGCCATTGGAGAGCGACGGTAAATGTTACAGTAAGTATATCATTTGATGACACATCTTACGCGCTTCCGCAGATTTCTGGGAGCTCCCCCGCCCTCGTCTTACCTCAACGATCACGGACAAATTGGAGAGAAATTTCTATCTCCGTTGCCCACCCGACGCTCGACCCCACTCCCTCCAGGATAAATTGGACAAGATCTCAGCTTCCAAGGACAAGAAAGAGAATGCGAAATATGATTCATCCCTGTTCCTTGCAATTCATCAGTCATTCCTCTTTCGTATCTGGTCCGCTGGCATTCTCAGGTTGCTCTCTGGTGAATTGCCCTTGTGGTTCGATTTTTCAATATCATAATCTAATGGGATTTCCAGATACGCTCAAGACCACAACTCCACTTCTGAACAAAGTGATCTTGGCCTGGTTGACGGATTCTTACATGTATTCGCGTCTTCCGGATGACGAACGGGTCGCAGCAGGCATCTCCAAGCCCAGGGGTATTGGGTATGGGATCGGATTGGCAGTTGCTCTGTTTACGATGCAAGGTGCGCGTGGATAGCATCTCTCTATCACATCTCTCATTCAAGCTGTAGAGGTGGCAAGCTTGGTCCGTATTCTCACTCACACTTTTACGATCCTTGAATTTTTACACAACGTAGATAACAGCCCATTACACGCAAAGTATTTATGTTTGCTTCGTATACGAGACAATCATTGATCGGAACTTTAGCAAGCATGGTAACGGGGCTCTCCGTGAGAACAGCCGTGAGTCGAGATCCATTGCGTGAATGAAGCGTCCTGACTAGCCTTAGATCATCGGAAACGTTTTTCGAAAATCCCTTCGACTTTCTGGACGTGCGAGACTGTCGCACAGCGTCGGTCAGATCACGACCATGATTTCGACGGACGCGGCTCGATTGGATATGTTTTCTGCGTATGCACACAAGTAAGTTTTGATTTCACCATTACGGTCTCTATTCATGAGTTCCAAAAGCCTTTGGGTTTCTCCCATCCAGGTAAACTCACCCAGATTAATCGAAAATAACTCTGATCTTTGGGATTAAAGATTGCCATTGGCGTGGGGCTTCTGATCAACAATGTGACTGTTTTCATAAGAGGCACTAAATTGTTTACACGGTTAATGTATCAATAGCTGGGGTATTCTGCACTTGTGGGGCTTGGTGTGAGTGTTCATCCATTTCCAACTACCACCTCTACTTATGCATCTATCAAAATCATAGGTTTTATTATTAGGATTCCCTATTCAGATCCTCCTCGTCCGGGTGATGTTCAATCAGAGGAAGAAGGGCGTCGGGATTACGGATACTCGCATCAGACTCACCACAGAGGTAACGCTCCTCATCAATTATCATTATCCATCTTATTTGAGGGCAGGTGCTACAAGGCATCCGATTAATCAAGTTCTACGCATGGGAGGAATTTTATACTGGTCAAATAGGGAAGCTTCGAGAACGTGAGATTAAAACTATACGGAAGTCTGCGTGAGTGTTGCTCCAATTCGTACGTCGAGGATATTGAATAGGACTCCGTTTTATATATCTAGCATTGCGCGGTCAGGGCAAATAGCCATGGTCGCATTTATTCCCGTGTTAGCATCAGTGCTCTCTTTCGTTGGTTTACCATTTAGCCCCGTTGTTCCCAATTTGATTTTGTTTGAGATCACTTATGCGTTATCCGGGCACGACCTCAACATTGCAATTATATTCAGCTCTCTCCAGTTCTTCAATGTAGGTCGCAATATTTTGTGTATGCGGCTCGGACTAATTTCAAGTATAGATCATTCGCGCCCCGCTAATACTTCTACCGTTCGTCCTTTCAAGTCTGTCCGATGCAGTTGTTGCGCTTGGCCGCATCAGCAAGTGCCTCACGGCGGAGGAGCTTGCTGAGCCATACCTGATTGATTACGAGAGCAAATGTGCAATTTTGGTGGATGGGGCATTCGCCTGGGAAGAAGGGGGAAAATTGGAAGAGCCCAAATTTTCAGGTGAAGGTGCGGGAGCTGGGCACCGCGGTGGACAGGGAAAGAAGGAGGCAAAAATGGAGGTGGTGAAGGCGAAAAAACGAGGCAAGAACAAGGATGCGCCTGTCTTGCCCATCTCGGTGACGGATGGGGAGGAGAAAGGGGGAACTGGAACAACAACACCCGAGATCAAGGCGAAGCCATTCGAGCTGAACAATCTCAAATTCAGCGTGGAGAAGGGTGCATTCATAGCGATCGTTGGCAGGGTGGGTTCTGGCAAGGCGAGTGCTGTCGGACGATGGCCCTTTGGGACTATTCTCACTCATTTTCATTTTGCGGATTGCTTGCAGAGCTCTGTCTTACAAGCCATGATCGGGGAGATGCGCAGAACTCAGGGCAAAGTCGTCTTCGGCGGGACCGTGGCATATGTCCCCCAGATTCCATGGATACGAAATGCGACTGTCAGGGAGAACATCCTCTTCGGACAAGACGACGACGAGGACAGGTCGGTCCCCGTGGCCCACATCTTGAGGTAGAGGACTGATAGGATGGCCCTAGATTCCGTGAGGTCATTCGTGCCTGCAGTCTGGAGCATGATTTGGAGATGCTCCCCCATGGGGTAGACACCGAGATTGGAGAGAAGGGGATCAATCTCAGTGGCGGGCAGAAGGTGGGCCCCCACATCTCAGTCTCTCACTCTAGTAATAAGCTACTAGGCCCGTGTCTCCATGGCCCGCGCCGCCTATTCCGAATCTGATATCGTGCTCCTGGATGACCCACTGTCTGCGGTCGATGCATCCGCGGGAAGGGCCATCCTGGAGGAGTGTCTGCTCAACGGACCCCTTGCTGGTCGGACCCGCATTTTGGTCACGCACGCCCTGGACGTCCTTGACAGGACAGATCACATTTATGTCATGGAGGGTGGTGTGATGACTGAACAGGGAACATATGATGTGAGTCTGGGATGCGATCAGTCCCCTTGCATCGCTTGTTCACCCTTCCTCCCAGTCCCTCATGAAGGATAGCATCGTGTTCTCGCGTCTGATGGACGATTATGGGAATCTGGAGCAGGAGAAGGTCGAGGGTGGATCGGGGAAGAGAAAGTTGAAGAGTGTTAGTAATAATGACGGAGCCGACGACGAGAAGGCGAATGCAGCTCTGATGCAGGCCGAGGAGCGGAATACTGGCTCGGTCACTTGGGACACGTACAAGAAGTATCTGCGGTTCGCTGGGGGTGTCTTTTGGGCTCCGGTCATCCTGGTCCTCTTGGCAATGACTCAAGGCTTTCAAGGTGACATTTGCGATCGTGGATATTTTTCGACACTTGACTGACTCGGGGAACAGTCGGGAACAGTCTGTTCCTTGGTTTCTGGACAGCCGATAGCATTCCTGGATTCCGGCAGGGCGATTATATGGCAGTCTACGCGGCGCTCGGTACTACTATCTCTATTCCTCCTCTTATTGACGGACTCCGGACTCATTCAGTCACATTCTAGGTGTTGCCCAGGCGCTGTTCTCTTTCATCCTGAGCTGCGTTTTTGCGTACGCGCTTGCTCTCCGGCGATTTGTGCTTGAATTCACTGACGTTGGCATCGACAGCTTCGCAAGCTTGATCGCAAGTTTGAATCTCTTTAAAGTTGCGCTCTCTTCGGTACTACGTTCGCCCACCTCCTTCTTTGATACCACGCCAATGGGTTCGTTCAACACCTTTGGATAGACGCCGAGCCTAAAGATTGTATGACTTTGCAGGCAGGATTCTCTCCCGACTCTCCAAGGATCAAGACACTCTCGATGCCGAATTGGCTATAACGTTATGGCAGGTATGACGCTGGGAATATTCGAAAGGATCGCATCACTTACCGGAAGCGATCAAGTTTCTCTCACTGTTCAGCTCCGTATTGGGCACGGTGGCTCTGGTTTTCTACGCATTTCCGCTGCTAGGGATCATTTTCGCGCCGATAGCCGTGCTATACTGGCTAGTTTCCATCTTCTACCGGAGGTCCTCGGTCGAAACGAAGCGGCTCGACTCCTTGATGCGTTCATCCCTGTACGGTTCTTACTCTGGTAAGCGACACCAGCCTGCTTCGATGCGATATGCTGATTATCACACAGAAGCATTGACCGGGCTTTCCACCATTCGCGCCTACAGACAACAGGTGACTTCGTCTCTATCTGGGTTCAGTCGCATCTGTTCACCCACCACCAGGATCGCTCGGTGGCCAGCGCCGAATGCGGCTTGGACATGGAGAATCGGGCATACTACATGACCATGTCCATACAGAGATGGCTTGCCGTGCGCTTAGACTTCCTCGGGAATATTTTGATTTTTGGGATTGCTCTTTTCGCTGCCGGGTTCAGGGATAACGTCAATCCAGCCAAAATCGGTGTGGTTTTGTCATATTCGCTCAGCAGTAAGCCCGAAATTTTTCTTCATGTCAATCTTGTCCTGAAAACCTACAGTTACCCAGGTGTTTTGTGAGTCATATCACCGGCTGATTTCGAGGCTATACTAACTCATCATCAGCGGAAATGATCTCGCAGTTCGCGCAAAATGAGCAAAACATGAACGCGGTAGAACGTGTCCTGCATTATTCAGAATTGCCGCCTGAAGGGGATGCAAAAACACCCAATGACCCTCCCGCCTCTTGGCCTAGGAAAGGCGAGATCACATTCTCCAATGTCAAGCTCGCCTACCGCGAAGGTCTACCTCTGGTATTGAAAGATATCAGCTTTCAAGTTAGGCCGGGAGAGAAGGTAGGGATGAATACTTCTTTTTCTTTCCCTGAAAATATTGACACCCAGGCGTGTATTTTCAGGTTGGAATCGTGGGGCGCACGGGTGCCGGTGAGTTAACCACCCTTTCTTTCAGATCACCCCTCAACCTCTTTCTTGTATGATAGGGAAAAGCTCTTTGCTACAAGCCTTGTTTAGGTGCGCATTCCATATCGCTTCTCGGGCAGTAGGCATCAGTTAATAGTCCTGCTCCTCAGGATCGTCGAGCTGCAGAGCGGGAAGATTGAAATCGATGGATATAATGTTCGTCGCATCGGTCTGGACGTCTTACGGGGCCGTCTAGCACTTGTCCCACAGGACAGTACCCTCTTCTTGGGATCACTGCGGGAGAACTTGTGAGATGAAGCGCCCTCTACACTTCAGCATATTCAATGTTTTCACAGGGATCCACAGGGGACCCGCACGGATGCGGAATTAATTTCTGTGCTTCAGCGAGCATGGTTACTCCCCCGAGAGGGGCCCGCTGATGCTGCCTCTGAGGCCAAGTTCAGCCTGGACTCGGCGGTGGGCGACGAGGGTGAGCAGCTCGGTTGTCCACATCCAGCGAATTGAACAGAGATGATATCAGGATCCAACTACAGCGCCGGAGAGAAGCAATTGCTTGCGCTCTCCCGGGCCCTTGTCAAGAACAGCCGAATCATTGTGTTGGTCAGTATTCGGTTCTTGTTCACTATGGGGAAACCTGAAAGCCATTGACTCCCTGCAGGACGAAGCAACTAGCAGTGTCGACGTTGAAACGGACGCGAAGCTGCAGCGAACCATCCAGACCGAGTTTGCGACATCGACCCTGCTCTGCATCGCGCACCGGCTGAACACGATCGGTGATCACTACCTTTTGGCAGCCTTCCTCTGTCTCTGACCAGATTTTATTAGCCTATT
>QGOG01001569.1:0-10219 GCA_003313185.1 Collybia sp. MG36
AGCCCAAATTTTCGAATGAAAGTGCAGGAGCCGGGCAGTCTGGTGCGCAGGGAAAGAAGGAGGAGAAGGAGGCAAAAATGGAGGTGAAGGCGAAGAAATGGGGCAAGAACAAGGATGCGCCTGTCTTGCCCATCTCGGCGACGGATGGGGAGGAGAAAGGGGGAACTGGCACAACAACACCCGAGATCAAGGCGAAGCCATTCGAGCTGAACAATCTCAAATTCAGCGTGGAGAAGGGTGCATTCATAGCGATCGTTGGCAGGGTGGGTTCTGGCAAGGCGAGTTGTATGATGGCCCATTTGGATGATTCTCACTCATTTTGCGGATTGCTTGCAGAGCTCTGTCTTACAAGCCCTGATCGGGGAGATGCGCAGAACCCAGGGCAAGGTCACCTTCGGCGGGACCGTGGCATATGTCCCCCAGACTCCATGGATACGAAATGCGACTGTCAGGGAGAACATCCTCTTCGGACAAGATGATGATGAGGAACGGTCGGTCCCCGTGGCCCACATATCTTGAGGTAGAGGACTGATAGGATTGCCCTAGATTCCGCGAGGTCATTCATGCCTGCAGTCTGGAGCACGATTTGGAGATGCTCCCCCATGGCGAGGACACCGAGATTGGAGAGAAGGGGATCAATCTCAGTGGCGGGCAGAAGGTGGGCCCCCACATCTCAGTCTCTCACTCTAGTAATAAGCTACTAGGCCCGTGTCTCCATGGCCCGCGCCGCCTATTCCGAATCTGATATTGTACTCCTGGATGACCCACTGTCTGCGGTCGATGCATCCGTGGGCAAGGCCATCCTGGAGGAGTGTCTGCTCAATGGGCCCCTTGCTGGTCGGACCCGGATTCTGGTGACGCACGCCCTGCACGTCCTTGACAGGACAGATCACATTTATGTCATGGAGGGTGGTGTGATGACTGAGCAGGGAACATATGATGTGAGTCTGGGATGCGATCAGTCGCCTCGCATCGCGTGTTCACGCTTCCTCCCAGTCCCTCATGAAGGACAGCGTCGTGTTCTCGCGTCTGATGGACGAGTATGGGAGTCTGGAGCAGGAGGAGAAGGTCGAGGGTGGATCGGGGAAGAGAGAGTTGAAGAGTGCCAGTGATAGTGACGGAGCCGAGGACGAGAAGGCAAATGCAGCTCTGATGCAGGCCGAGGAGCGGAATACTGGCTCGGTCACTTGGGACACGTACAAGAAGTATCTGCGGTTCGCTGGGGGTGTCTTTTGGGCTCCGGTCATCCTGGTCCTCTTGGCAATGACTGAAGGCGCTCAAGGTGACATTTTCAATTGCCATTATATATTTCTCGACACCTGACTGACTGGGGGAACAGTCGGGAACAGTCTGTTCCTTGGTTTCTGGACAGCCGATAGCATTCCTGGATTCCGGCAGGGCGATTATATGGCAGTCTACGCGGCGCTTGGTACTGCCATCTTCATCCTCCTTCTTGATGGACTCCGGAATCATTCAGTCACATTCTAGGTGTTGCCCAGGCGCTGTTCTCTTCCATCCTGAGCTATGCCTTTACGTGCGCGCCTGTCTCCTGTGTTCTGTGCTCAGATTCACTGATATTGACATCGACAGCTTCGCAAGCTTGATCGCGAGTTTGAATCTCTTCAAGGCCGCGCTCTCTTCAGTGCTGCGTTCGCCGACCTCCTTCTTTGATACCACGCCAATGGGTTTGCGCAACGCCTTTGGATAGACACCGACCTAAAGATTGTATAACTTTGCAGGCAGGATTCTCTCCCGACTCTCCAAGGATCAAGACACGCTCGACGCCGAGTTGGCTATGACGTTGTGGCAGGTATGACGCTGGAAATACTCGAAAGGATCGCATTACTTACCCGAAGCGATCAAGCTTCTCTCATTGATCAGCTCCACATTGGGCACGGTGGCTCTGGTTTTCTACACATTTCCGCTGCTAGGGATCATTTTCGCTCCTATGGCAGTGTTATACTGGCTAGTTTCAATCTTTTACCGAAGGTCCTCGGTTGAGACGAAGCGGCTCGACTCCTTGATGCGTTCATCCCTGTACGGTTCTTACTCTGGTGAGTCACCGTCCGCTAAGATGCGATATGCTGATACCTTACAGAAACATTGACCGGGCTTTCCACCATTCGCGCCTACAGACAACAGGTGAGATCGCCTCCATCTGCATTCAATCGCGTCTGTTGATCCGCCACCAGGATCGCTCAGTGGCCAGCGCCGAGCACGGCTTGGACATGGAGAATCGAGCATTCTATATGACCATATCCATACAGAGATGGCTTGCTGTGCGCTTGGACCTCTTCGGGAACGTCTTGATTTTTGGAATCGCTCTTTTCGCTGCCGGTTTCAGGGATAGCGTCAATCCAGCCAAGGTCGGAGTGGTGTTGTCATACACGCTGAGCAGTGAGCCCAGAATTCTTTTTCACTCCCCCTTTTCCTGAAAAAGACCACAGTTACCCAGGTGTTTTGTGAGTCATCTCGCCGACTGGTTTCGAAGTTCCATTAACTCATCATCAGCGGAAACAATCTCGCAATTCGCGCAAAATGAGCAAAACATGAATGCGGTAGAACGTGTCCTGCATTATTCAGAATTGCCGCCTGAAGGGGATGCCAAAACGCCCAATGACCCTCCTGCCTCTTGGCCTGGGAAAGGCGAGATCACATTTAGCAGTGTCGAACTCGCCTATCGTGAAGGCTTGCCACTAGTACTGAAAGATGTCAGCTTTCAAGTTAGGCCAGGAGAAAAGGTACAGAATACCTCTTTTTGTTTTCTTGCAGACCTTGACACTCAGGCACAGGTTGGAATCGTGGGGCGCACGGGTGCTGGTGAGTTGATCACCTTTTCTCTCAGATTATCCTTCAACCCCTTTCGTGTGTGTAGGAAAAAGCTCTCTGTTGCAGGCATTGTTTAGGTATGCATTCATATTGCCTCTCAGGCAATCAGCATCATATATTACCCCTACTCCTCAGGGTCGTCGAGCTGCAGAGCGGAAAGATCGAAATCGATGGATATAATATTCGTCACATCGGCCTGGACGTTTTGCGGAGCCGTCTAGCGCTTGTACCACAGGATAGTACCCTGTTCTTGGGATCGCTGCGGGAAAATTTGTGAGATGAAGCGCCGCCTACACTTCAGCATAATCAATGTTTTCACTCAGGGATCCACAAGGGACTTGTACGGACGCGGAACTGATTTCTGTGCTTCAGCGAGCGTGGTTACTCCCCCAAGAGGGACCCGCTGATGCTGCCTCCGAGGCCAAGTTCAGCCTGGACTCGGCGGTGGGCGACGAGGGTGAGCAGCTTGGTTGTCCACATCCAGCGAATTGAACAGAGATGATATCAGGATCCAACTACAGCGCCGGAGAGAAGCAATTGCTTGCGCTCTCCCGGGCCCTTGTCAAGAACAGCCGAATCATTGTGTTGGTCAGTATTCGGTTCTTGTTCACTATGGGGAAACTTGAAAGCCATTGACTCCCTGCAGGACGAAGCAACTAGCAGCGTCGACGTTGAAACGGATGCGAAGCTGCAGCGAACCATCCAGACCGAGTTTGCGACATCGACCCTGCTCTGCATCGCGCATCGGCTGAACACGATCGGTGATCACTACCTTTTGGCAGCCTTCCTCTGTCTCTGACCAGATTTTATTAGCCTATCATGATCGAGTCATCGTCATGGACGCAGGGACGATCGCGGAGTTCGACACGGTGCTCAACCTGTTCGACAAGGAGGACTCGATATTCAGATCGTTGTGCAATGAAGCGAATCTCCAGCGCTCAGACATCCTCCGGATTCGGGCAGAGAATGATGGCGCAATCCGCGGGGAAAGATAATAGGTACATGCACGTTTGTGCATTAGAGATTGATGAAACCGACCGGTCGACGCCGTAATTTATTTTCATCGATGTAATCCGTAGTTTAGCTCTTCGCGCGTTCGAGCGGCGTATACAGTCACTCCCCACTCCTTTGAAAACCAAATGTTAGGCCTGGCAAATGGCTCCTCTGGGACATTCGGGACCAAGGGGTCGAAAATTTTGGTCCTTTTCGACCGGCCTCGTGTGGTGGGTTGGAGTCGGCTTCATTCGAAACTTGGACGATCGCTTGCTTTTGTTCCCTGGTATCAAGACTCATTTGAAGTTTTCACAAACGAAGAATTACCCATAATGATTTTTATAGGGGTAAAGTCGGCCAGAGCCAACAGATTAGATTGATGGAATCGTGGGAACAGTTATTTATTTATAGCTCCCACCAGATGAGTCACTTCATCACCACGAATACATAGATTCAAGTTGTCCCCAAGCCCCCCAGCTGGTGGGTATCATCTTATCTCGGACAGGGTTTTGCAGGGTCTGCCCAAATCAGGTCGCTCGATTGTCCCTGGCCTTCCACTGCACTCTTCTATCACACACCTCAGACGTTCAAATTATCCGTGATGGTGGGGACCATCCCGCCTTCCTGTGTGGTCTCGATCTCACACTCGGGAATCTGCGAACACCTCATCTGCCTTCACCACCCCATTTCCACGGATGAAAGACTTACAGCGTTGGAACCCGAATCCGGGAAATTTCAATATCCAAGCAGACTGTTCGGCTTGGGTGAAAGGTCCACCTACTCTGACCTCCGCCGGGAAGATGGAGAAGATTGAAGTCATCTGCGAGAGGACGTGGGTTTGGTGAGGAAGAAGAACCACCGTATTTCTGGTATGTACCCATCTGACTCTGCATTGACAAATCTGGCGGAATTCGTGCTTTTCTTGTCCGTGGAACAAATTGTGATCTAGGTCAAATTGGAGACTGAAGTCCCGTTGACGCGTGATCCAGCGGTGGGCTGAGATCATGACGATACATGCGTGTTAGTGACCTTGCTTTCCGTCGTATCGCTGATGTTTTATCACGCAAAACATAGACCAACTACGCGCGCCACCCAGTGGTGCGCATATGGTTCAAGCCCCGTGAAGACCACTCGTCAAAGTCTGACATTCCGGTTTCCACCTCGTCCACTGGATGCAATTCCCTCGTTTGGCAGGGATGGAGAGGGCATGTTCTAGTCTCGTGTCAGCACCGTTTTATGATGATTGCATAATGTCATACCCAGATCGGGGCGATCAGATACGAATGACTGTGCCACCTGCGCGAGTGATTCCCGGCACCCCCCAATACACTTGTGTGGTGGAGGAATGCTGCATTCTGGGTGCGTGTGCACCTCGGGCAAGCCCGCGCTTACGCAGGGCCTGGGATGATCTAATTGCACGATGAACGCCGGCGCCGACTGGATCCTGGCAGAGCTGTTTGTTACTATTCACAAGATTCTCTGTGTACAACCGAGGCGTCTCAAATTCCTCCCAAATCATCAGCACCAGCCTGAACCCGATCGTCTTTGCTTCTCGTATGTTCCCTGCTCTCTCCCGATCCCTAGTGCATTCATCTGACCCATCGCCCAATTGCGCATGTTTTGATGCTGACGAACTCTATTTCAGCCCTTGTCATTCACCACGAATTGCCTCCATTGAAGGTTATTCCGGAACACGGCTAATACTGGGGCGATCCGTCACGGATAGGAGAAGGCAGGGAAGTGCTGAATTGAATGAATATGTTGGGGTGTTCATGATGTTCACTGGGCACTTTCGGGTTGCAATCGATGGTGCTATCTCAAAATCAAGCGCTGAAAAAATGATCTGGGGTGCTAATGATCTTTGGAATCAGTGGAAGGTGCCATCAAGCGCTGCCTGCAGGCAAGTCGCTATTCTAGGATGTGTAGTTGTGGTAGGTCGTTTTCACACGCGTTTTGCCCCCCCGTATCGAGATTGAACCCATCTCGTACCACCGTCCCCTGATTATCGACCTCATTGCACGTCCATGTCATCCAATCACCTGAGCTTCCCTCTACGTATCACCGATGATTATCACTCGCCTCTCAAGGTATATAAGGTGTGCACGGCATCGGGGCTCCCCAGCACCCTTCTGCATCCGCCTGTACTTCGGAAGCTACCATGTCTATCGATATCATGTCTACCGGGCCCGTACCCTTTACCATCGAGGCTGTGATCCACGATGACTTCGACAGAATTCCTATGTATGTTGTAGACAGCGGTCGCAGCGAACCGTTGACTGTATCCATGCAACCCCCGCCCCAGAATGTAGCTATCCCGCTTCTCTAGAAGTATCGACTCTCTGACGTCACGATGCAGTGGAAAGCTATAGGATCTGGTCGAGGGGAGCATGTCTATCTCATCACACCCTACACGGGCCCTGGGACATATGGGTTTTCGTGGGATGGCGAGGCCCCTGCCCCCGGTGCCCCCATAATAATGGGTGAACCAAGACCATTTACCCTGACCTGGGTGTCGGCAGAAATCAGACCAGGTCACTACTGGTAATGTATCCGCGATCTTAGGTGATCCAATCTCTCAATTTGAATTTTCTCAAGGTATCAGCCTGGGACTGATGCCGGTTCGGGGCTGTATGTTGGCCGCGATCCCCAATCCGAGGAGGTCAGTTTTGCTTTCCAGAAATGGGGTTGTAGGCTAAGTCACCATATCAGTTACGAATCTATTCCTTCCCCGCTGGGACGCCATCTGAGAAGAAGCCAACCTGGAAATGTAGTCCCCCCTAGCAGTTTTTTTTTCTTCCGATCGTGTTTTGAATACTGGTTGTGAGAGCTGTGTGTTGAGCAATAAATCTGACCTCGCCTACAACATTCCCAATGATGATGCCATCTCAACAGAGGTACTCGTCGTCTGGGGTTGCCCACTGTATTTGATAAGTCTCTACTAGTAGCACTCGACCCCCAAGAAGAATGCAGGTATTCTTCAGACTACACACCACCCAATATTTCAACTGCGATGCCAGTGGGTCATCGGATGTCCTCCACCTCCTACTGTGGCGCTCATAGTGAGTATTGCATGTGGACTCGCCCGGAGATGAGATCTCAAAATTTTGGATACAATTACAACCAATTACATGTACACCGATTGTCGTCATACTCTCCAGTGTAAGAGAACAGTGGCACATTCCAATGCAAATTCATCAGCAAAACCAAATATTTGTCATAGAGGCTATAGAGAGTCATAGATATTACAGCAATTTTTATAGACAACCATAGTGCCCATAGGTGTCATAGTGAATCATAGTAAATTATAGTACACTCGTAAAGTTATATAGTACCATAGTTGAATATGGTTGCGAGTGTCGAAGTTTGAGGGTGATTATTACACACGACGGAATCCGGCCCGCTGATGTCAAACACACACAAATGGCTCGTTCCATCCCCCGTAGATAGTAGCTAATTCATTCATGCACCACACACTCAGTAGTATACTGTCCTATTGCCCCTCCTACCCCCTTTCGCAGTGGAACCCCCACTCGCCTCTCTACTAGTAGGCACCTCCTCGCCTGCTTTAGCTCCCACAAACAGTAGTACATGCATTTGTAAAATTCTCGAGGCATGCCTCGGGCGACGGGTACCTCAGCGTCCGTCGATAAATAAATGGATTGAAAAAAAGTCAAAGATGTCGGAGTTTTCCTGATGTGGATGTTTAGTAATGCGCTGTTGAGGACCTCATGTCATCAGTGATTTGCAGGTCTGCCGGGAATACGTCACCAAGGACGCAAACAGGCCATGTGTGGGAGACCGCGGCGAAATATGCACTGGACCACGCAGGCCCGGCTTCATCAGACGCTGACGACTCATATCAAGTCCCCATTACTTAAATACTTCCCAGCTCGACGAGTTGGGGCCAAGTCCCCTCCACATGAAGCTTCACAACCCTTTCCGTCCATCACCAGCACCACCCGCGTTTGGCAAGGGGAAGATTCTACCAGAAAGCACCGCACCGTATGTTCCATTCATGTACTCCAATCATCCATATATATATCTTGCTTTTAGCTGGTTATCAAAACTAGTATTCCAGTGGATCAGCCCATTTCTCGATGTAGGGTTCTCGCGGCCGCTGGAGGACGACGGTAGGAAAAAACGATCTAAATACGCAAAACATCTCACGCGTTTTTGCAGATTTGTGGGAGCTTCCCCGCCCTCGCCTCACATCAACCATCACGGAGAAGGTGGAAACAAATTTCTATCTCCGTTGTCCACCCGACACTCGGCCCCACTTTCTCCAGGATAAACTGGACAAGGTCTCAGCTGCCAAGGGCGAGAAAAAGAATGCGAAATATGATTCATCACTGTTCCTTGCAATTCATCAGTCATTCTTCTTTCGTATATGGTCCGCTGGCATTCTCAAGCTGCTTTCTGGTGAAGTACCCTTATGGTTTGACTTGTCAATACCGTAATCTAATCAATTTTCCAGATACGCTCAAGACCACAACTCCACTTCTCAACAAAGTGATCTTGGCCTGGTTGACAGATTCTTATGTGTATTCGCGTCGTTCGGATGACGAACGGGTCGCAGCAGGCATTTCCAAGCCTAAAGGTATTGGGTATGGGATCGGATTGGCAGTTGCTCTGTTTACGATGCAAGGTACGTGTGAGTAGTATCCCTCATATCACATCTCTCACTCAAGCCACAGAGGTTGCGAGCTTGGTGAGTGTTCTGACCCATACTCGATGATCCTTGATCTGTTTTCTTATACCACATAGATGACGAACCATTACATGCAAAGTATTCATTGTCGCCTTATATTTGGAATCGTCATTAATAGGGATTTTAGCGAGTATGACAACGGGGCTCTCTGTAAGAACAGCTGTGAGTCCATTGCAATGGGGTAGAGTGTTGTGATTCACAAGGATAAGTTAGATTATTGGAAACGTCTTTCGCAAATCTCTACGGCTTTCTGGACGCGCAAAACTGTCGCATAGCGTTGGACAAATCACGACCATGATTTCGGCGGACGCAACTCGGCTTGATCGATTCTCTGCGTTCGGGCACAAGTGGGTCCAAATCCAATACTGAAGTCTCATTTCATGACTCCCAACAGCCTCTGGGTTTCACCCATCCAGGTAAAATCATTTCAATTAGCTTAGGGCACACTCTGATCTCTGAAATCAAGATCATCATTGGGGTGGCGCTTCTGATTAACAATGTAAGTCTCGTCATAAATGCTCTTAACACATAAATTATTTACATTCTTGACTTCTCATCAGCTGGGGTATTCCGCGCTTGTAGGACTTGGTGTAGGTATTGATTTGTTACCTAACAGATTCTACTCATGTGCCTGTTACAACATAGGTTCTGCTATTGGGATTTCCCATCCAGATTATCCTTGTGCGGGTGATGTTCAGTCAGAGAAAGAAGGGTGTCGGGATCACGGACACCCGCATCAGACTCACCACAGAGGTAACCATTTCTTAAGCTCTCGTATTATTCATCTCATTTTTAGTAGGTGCTCCAAGGGATCCGATTGATCAAGTTTTATGCATGGGAAGAATTTTATACCAATCAAATAGGGAAGCTTCGAGAGCGGGAGATCAAAACGATACGGAAGTCTGCGTGAGTGTTGCCTCAATTCGCGCGTTAAAGGTTCAAACCGGACTATGTTTTATGCATCCAGCATTGCGCGATCGGGCTTGATAGCCGTGGTAACATTCATTCCTGTGTTGGCATCAGTGCTCTCTTTCGTGAGTACATCGTTTAGGTCCCCCGTTTCCAAATTAACTCTTTTCAGATCACCTATGCGTTGTCCGGACACGACCTGAACATTGCCATAATATTCAGCTCCCTGCAGTTCTTCAATGTGAGTCTTACTTTCTTTGCATTTTATTCTCACTCAATATGCACGATCCCAAATATAGATCATTCGAGCGCCATTGATATTTTTCCCATTCGTCCTTTCAAGTCTGTCCGATGCACTTGTCGCCCTTAACCGTATTAGCAAGTTTCTCACTGCGGAAGAGCTTGCTGATCCATATCTGATTGATTATGAGAGCAAACCTGCAGTCGAGGTAGATGGGGCGTTTGCATGGGAAGCAGAGGGGAAATTGGAAGAGCCCAAATTTTCGAAGGAAGGTGCAGGAGCTGGGCACCGCGGCGGACAGGAAAAGAAGGATGCAAAAACTAAGGTGAAGGCAAAGAAATGGGGCAAGAACAAAGGCGCGCCTGTCTTGCCCGTCTCGGTGACGGATGGGGAGGAGAAAGGGGGAACTGGCACAACGACACCGGATACCAAGACGAAACCCTTCGAGTTGAATAACTTGAAATTCAGCGTGGAGAGAGGCGCATTTGTGGCCATTGTCGGTAGAGTGGGATCCGGCAAGGTGAAGTATCAGGCCTTGG